>JAPYYW010000229.1:0-71263 GCA_030522545.1 Cremastinae sp. A BG-2022a | reverse complement strand
TTAAAATTTGGACACAAGACAAGTAACATATTAATCTCAACATACACCAAATTTCATCACAAAATCTTGGATAGCCAGAAATCATCGGACCACCTTAAGATCCGTTTTTCGCAAAAATCTTACGATTCACTATAGATTCGATGTTGAATTGAGCGAAAGTAAGAATTTTCGTATATCATCGTTATGTTTTAATCACGAAAATGAGCGATTTCAAATAATTCATTTCTCGGTACTCAAGTCCATATAACCTAACCCTGAAATTTTGCAGGAAGTTTATCAATTATAATTACTAAAGCCTCTAATTTTTTTAAACAAATCTGACGAATTGTTCAAAACGATACGACTACCTTAACAAAAAAAAAACATGAAAAGAATATCTCAAAGAAACCAAAAGTTTGTAAGTAAGAACGAAGAAACGAAGGAACGTGAAAAAAAATGACCTTGCGTGAGCCAATTTTCGGTCTCTCGCGTTCGAAATTTCGTGGAAAAAGCTCTCGAGACGCGGTACGAACGCCGGAGGAGTACGATAACGTTTACGCGAGAAAATAAAGGTAGAGAGAAACTTTACGATACGGCGTATTAATATAATCGTTCGCGAGCTTTGCTCGGAGCCGTTTGCTCGCTCCTTCCAATATTTATTATAGCAAAATGTATAAGAAGGCAACGGGGGATCGCGGAGGATGGGGATCACGGGGGATTGAAGTATCGCGGATCTCTCGAAACGCAGGAAATAACGGCGGGAACGATCTCGTTGGAGGATCCGGGCAAGATGACGCGTTTTGCGAAACGGGAGACAAAAATAGTCCCGTCTCGCGTCTCGAGGAGAAAAAAAAAGCAGAGAGAAAAGAGAGAGAATAATACGTGCCGCCGTAACCGCCGGCAGACCGAGAGGGGCACGTGGCCCGCAACGAAACCTTCACGCGTCTTCCGGCACGCGACACTCGTTTCGCTCTCCTCCCCGCGCACCGTCGAGCGTCCTAATTCTCGCCGCTCATATTCCGACGTCTGACCATTTTTTTCCCACACCGGTCGAACCGGATTCACTCTCGTTCGAGTCACCAAACTCTTCCTCTTATACATTCGCCTCAACGTCTCCCTTCATTTTCCCTCGTTCGCGTCGAGAATCCCGTTTAAAAAACAACAACAACAACGAAACAACTGCGAATTTGAGGTTAAGACTGAGAAACTGACTCACCGGTAGCGTGACAGATATTCGCACGGATGAGAGGCCGACCGATGTCATTACAGCGCTGCCTTTCGGAGCGCGCGGATCTGAAAGGAGACAAAATTATACATCGCGGAGTTTACAATGCCCGGGGGTGAGTCTCGTATACGGGGGAGAAGAAAGAATCCGTTACGCAACTCACGCAACTGGTGGTCACACGCGAGAAAGAGAGCGGCCGAAGCTCGGCTCCGTTCGAAAATCTCCGCTTATGCACGGCGGTTCTCTGAGTCACAGCGCGTTTCGGGCACGTACGGAAATTTTGCAAAAAGAACGATGATCTACGTGCGCGGATACTCGCGCGATTCAGCGTCGATCGACGAAACGTCACTTCGAACGCGAGTCCCGAGCGCTTTCGCGGGAAACGTTTTTTTTTCGTCGCTCGCTATATTCGTCGTACTTCGTCGTTGTCTTGTTTTTGTTGTTGTTTCGCTCTCCGCCGAGTATTCGCATCTATATGCTCGACTATACGCGGGCGCGGGTGGGGGGGGGAGACTGTCCTACTCCTCTCGTTTCCGGGAGAACGACGCGATGAACGCGGCGACTCGGGGTCGCTCGACGGAGAAATGAGAGCTCGCACACCTCGAGCCCCTTCCGTGTCCGCTGGTGACGAGCGACACCGTGTTTTCACGAAAATCCGTCTCGCGGGACAGCAACGAGATATGTTTTGACAAAAGCCGACCCGGCGCGGCCACACTCGGCCACCACACTGCCTGCACTGCCGACCGCATTTCTGTTTGCCTCAACGAGGCCGTTCCCCGTTGCCTCACGGATCGCTCTCTCCTGCGCATGTGTGAGTTCGCGGATGTCGCGATCGTACGTGTCGGTGGAGCGAGGCTCTCGCGGAAGGGCGCAATGAGCTCGCGAAAAGAGCAAGTGCGGGGGATCTTCTGTCTCTCAGATACGGGATGACGCGCCAGAAGCGTGCACACACAAAACAGATAACGCTCCGCGGGCGAAAAACGTAACTTGGGTGTAGCAACGCGCTCTGTGGCACTTTCGCGACAACAGCCGCGACGCGACGTCTCTTTTATCGTCGGAGTTCGATGCGCGCGCATGCGCGTCTCTTCGATAAATCTGTCAACAGTCGATTACGCAGAATTCTAATGTAACGCGTTTTACGCGAGCTTTCGCTTCTCGCGAGACGCAATAAACAGACGGGAAAATTAGCGTAACGAGGCATTCCGGTGGAAATTGCTGGGATTATTCGAGCGTTTACTTGTTTTCGAAGAACTTACCGTGAGCGCGTAACGCAGAGGTTCGCTCGCGCGCTCTGACCGGCGGCGTGGGTGGAAAACGTGCGTATATCGCGACGAAGATGGCGACCGGAGGGTAGGGTCGACGCGATCGTGGCTCCGTGAAAAAGGAACGCTCCCTCGTGTCTCGTGTGTCCGGTGCCGGCGCTGCCCAGTTTTTCGGTGAGTACAATTGTTTTGCATGAGCCACTCGAGTTACGCTTTCACCGCCTGAAAACGGATACGCGTCCCCGGCTGTGGATTATAATAGACGCCCGTGTGACGAACGGCCAGATCGATCAGTCTCACTCGGCTATCACTCGGTGACGCTCTCACCGACGCCGAGATAATGGAGACGAACTCGAACACGAGATCAGCTCGGGAAGTTCAATGCGCACAAACGTGTATGTTACGACGTTTCTTCGACGAAGACGCGATACTCGCGCCGCGCTTTTTTCACCTTCGTCAACTCGATACGCGAATTACTATGTTTGACAAGTTTTTTTTTTTTCTCATCACGAGCCATTGTTTTTATGGATAAAAGAAACATTTTCGAAAAATATGTCGCGAAACAAGTTTTGTTATCAGTCATCGTTGCTCTTTTGCAATGCACATGAAATTATCAAAATTCTATTTAACGTGTACAGTCAATTCGTCAAAAAAATACGATTTTTTAACGTGTGGGAAAATTAGAAAACAAAGTAAGGTAAACGTCCCAATAGTTGAACAGCTAAGGGTTTCTTCACCTTGATCGTTATTTTAAAGATATTCGAACGAAAAAATCTGCTTCTAATTCATATCTAAACTATTGTCTGATATTTTAGTGATTCAAAACTCATTTAATGTGTTAATTTTATATAATATTTATAGTAAATAAATACTTGAACGTTTGAATATGTAGAATGTCCCAATAGTTGGACAGAAAATCGACCCTGTCTCTATAGAGTTGAGTCAGTTTTTTTAAAAAATAAATTAACGTTATTAAAAATACACTTCTTCGTACAGGAAAAATAATCCATACGATTTTATTGAGAAAAAAATAATTCAAGTATTAAAAATAATATAACGAAAATTGTCCAACTATTGGGACGTTTACCTTATTGTGATGTCGCATTCGTAAATTTTTGCATCAATGCGGTTATTGCAATTTTTACGTGCATGACGATTTTGAAGATTCAAACTCTTTTGAGAAAAAATCGTGAATCATAATTTTGTAGACGAATGCAAATGCTGGAATCTGGTCGAGTTTGAGTGACTTCAATTTTTATTTTTTGTACTGTTGTCTGTTATCGTTGATATTGGTAAATTTTCATTATCAAATGAAAAATGAATATTCAAATGAAAAAAAAGAACAATTTTTATAAAATTTTCGAGATTATAAAAAAATAATTTTAACATTGTGATTGGTGATTCATGTTTTTATTTAGTATTTATTAATTAGTAAGCGAGTACTAAAATTTCTTCTTGTGTTTTTATATTTACTTTCTTGCGATCGTTGGTATTACGTAAATAAATAAAAAATGGTACCTAATTAAAGTACTTTGTAACAAATGAGAAAAAAATTACACGTAAAAACATAGAAAATCAAAAAAATGGCGACAATTCTATGTGATTCCATAATCGGAAATAAATTCTTTAAAAATATTTGTGTACTTAGTCCTCGAGTAATTAAGTATAACTAATTTCTATTTCAAAATCCAAAATGTTTATCAGTAAGTAATCAAAAAGATGTAGTTTTGTGTCCATTTGCTAGAAAACTAAGTAGCATCAGTAAAATACGAAAAAAATGGCTTTTACGTAATTGATACGAAGAAAACAGTATATTTAAAAATTTTATCAGATCCTCGTTACTATTGACTTATTACCAAAGTTGTGAAATCAATAATGAGAAACCTTAATGACGAAAGCAAAGTACAACATTTTCACGCTTTTGGAACCAGATTTCCAAAAACAGACAATTTTTCGATGATTCGTAATTTCTTTTTTTTTTCACAAATTCATGCAACTGAATTTTTGACAAGGTCAAGGGGATTCTTTACTCATCGTTTTCCATTTTTTCTCGCTGTTGTTATTGATATGAGTATTTGCATTCGATTAATTAGAAAAGCAGGAAAGAGTTTCGTCACACGTGGCGCTCGGTTCAGAGTTCACATCCGCGAGACCGTATCTTCCCTGGCAGCCGCAATATAAGTGCTTGAATTCGTTTGAATGTTCTAGCATCGCGTGAAAATAATTTTCCATTGGAAAGAAGTAGAAAAAAAAGCGTAGAACAGTTCCTGTAATCTATTCTCAAGCTTTTCTCTATCTCTATGTTCGCTATAAAAATTAACCCGAGGCTTGCATGCGTCAACGAAAAAAAAAGAAAGGATGTTTTTATTTTCTCGCGAGAGGCGAATGAGCGACGAAGGAAGGCTTTCTCGGAAATCGGAATTTTCCACTTTTCAGATGGTGACGGGTTCTTCTCTCGACTTTGCTAACCACCCCGAAAAAAGGTCTAAGGGCCGGGCGAGTGTAACAAGCTAACACAGATTGAATGTCACACGAGTGACGGTGATATCTAGAGACTTGGAATACGAATTAGAGAAAAAAGTATATAATAATGGTGACGGGTTAAAAAAAGCTTCACACTGGTACGGGAGAGAAAACAACGAGACCGGAAGTCGTTCGATCAGGCGCGCCGAGGGGGATCTCTCTGATTCCCGTTCATGTGCGACACTGTACGAATGTACGAGCTCGAACGGGCGTGTGTGCGCGCGCGAATAATCGTAACGTCGAGGCGATCGCTCGGATTTACGGGCCAGTTGGTCGCGTCTTCGAGTCGGCTCGGACGCACCCCGGGAGCGCAAAATTAGCTCGCGCGTGAAAATAAAACAAAAAAAAAGAAAACTAAACGTCGACGAAAAGAAAGAAAAAAAAATAAAACAAAACAAAATATAGAGGCAACGAGGGAATCTGGACGAGAGACCTTTCGGACGACACGTGACGAGATTTTATCCCGGTGAATTCGATCTCGAGCGACATCGATGCCGGACGGGAAAACTCGCGCTCTTTCGCGAGAGATTCGCTCGAAGGCTCGCTCGTTTGTAGTCAGGGACGTGGGATCGAGAGCCGAAATTCGTGCACGGGTGAGAGCCGAGTGAACGTGTCCTCCGGATCCCGAACGTCGAAATAATCCGTCGAGGCGAGGAATAACGAAAAAGCGAGGCGAGAGACGAGAAAAGCTCGCTCGGGGAGAGCCGGCAGAACGGGGGGATATATCGACGGGCCGTGTGCGCACGCGTCCCGAGAAAAGCGCGCAATATTCACCGGCGGCACCGGGGGGGGGGGAGGGAGAGAAGGGAGAAACGAGAACGCTGGCGAGAAAGAGTGAAAAGCTCGTTACCGAAGTGAGCCGCGAGACATCGGAACGTCGACGCTGATGGCCCGAATCCTCCCGCGGCTTTTCGTTAACGTCTCCTCCTCGGCTTTATCTCCGGGACTCTCCGCGTCTTCGTTTTCGGCGTTCCTCGGTGATTCCAACGCCTCGGTCACGGTGACGAGCCCACCACACGGGACGATCTAATTTCCTCCTCGGACCGTCCTCCCCGCGCGCTCTTGCATTTTTGCCACCCCGCGCGCGTCTGGTGAATTTTCGGGTGATTCGAACGCTCGCGACGAGCGAACGCTGTCTGTCTTCCTCCCTCCTTCCTTCCCTCCCTCCCTCCCCCGTCCCCGGCCGCCGTTTATCGACCGAGAATTGGACTTGCGCCGGAAAAGCTCTCTCTCGGGGAAAACGAAGGGAGAAGAGCGAGTCTCGCCGAGTTATCGGGCGTGTTGGCCGCTCCATCCGCGAGGACTGCGAAAAAGTCCGAGAGACTCGGCGACGAAATAATTACGCGAGAAGCCGACGAGAAAATGGGATCGAGGGAGGGGAGATTTGAGAATCGAAACCTCCGAGTCTTGTAACGAACGTTAATATCCCGTGACTCGAGCGCGATAAGAACGCGCACACGCATGACTCGATAAAAGTCACTGGCTACGGGGCCGAGTGTGTGCGCGTCTTCTCTCGAGCCGAACGTTCGTGCGTGTGTGCCCGCCCGCGCTCGCGCGCGCGCGTGTTACGATAAGAATAATAGAGAATGATACAGTCGCTCGCTGCAGAGTGATCGCGCGTCGCTGTGACCTGAAAAACACGCCCGAGAAACTTTTTTTCTTTTTGGTTTTTTTTGTTTCTTTCCTTTTCTCTCTCGTTTCCCCGATCGTATCTCGATGATAACGAATTTGTGGGAATTCGGTATCGGAAATATTTCGTCGATGTCTCTCGGGAAACGACAGTGGTACCTCGGGCTCGCTACGATTTCGTCGACGGCACGCTCTCGGGAGTTTAATAAAGGAGACGCGAGACTGGCGCGCATTGCGGAGGGAAAAAAATAAAGGAGCGCGGTGGTAGAAGAATAAAATAGAAGAATGACGAACGATCAGGCGATATTCGGGCAAGTTCCGGAGTCCCAAATGGTTCAGCAGGAGAGCGTCCAGCTGACGGAACTTTTGCCGGTCGAGTCGTCGCGGATCAAGGACAATCCGGACTACGTCGATCCGGAGACGACGGACGGGCTGCGAGCCCTCAGGAGCTTCGCCCGTGGCGAGCACTACGAGCGAGAGCTCGACTGCTTCGGCAAGGAGAGCAAGAGGAGGAAGAGGAGTTCCGGGATGGAGAGCGGTGCCGACGCGTCGATCGAGCTCGAGGAAGAGGTTTACTACTATCAGCAGCAGCGCGAGGACACGCGCCAGGACTCGACGAACGAGGACGAGGATGAGACCGGGACGAATCTGGGGGTCCTCTCCGAGGGCGTTTATCGGGACATGGCGGACAAATTCGGCGACGTCGCGCCGAAGGACGACTGGCGGGGCTCGAGAAAGAGAAAGAGAGAGTCGAAGGCCGCCAAGGCGAAGACAAGGGTGAAGAAGAGGGAAAAGAATCGCGAGAAGGATCGGAAGGAGGATGAAAATCGGGACGAGACCGAGAAGGATCTCCGATCGAAGATCGGTGGAATAATCCAGGCGAATTATCTGCTCGAGCGGGAGAACAACAACGTGGAGGAGAGGAACCACAACGTCACCGAGGAATCGTCGAGGTCTTCCGGGGAGCGCCGGGGGGATAAGAGGAAGACCGCGAGTCCGAAGGAGGGGAAGCGTTACTGCTGCGTCATGTGCAATTCTAGTTTCAAGGGTAGCGGCGGTCTCAGAAATCACTACAAAGTCGTCCACGCGGCTGGTCCGATCTACAAGTGCGACGAGTGCGGCAAGGAGTTTCCCCTGAAGGAGAGACTGAAGCTCCACGTCAGGACACACACGGGTTTCAAGCCTTACAAGTGTCCGGAGTGCCACAAGAGTTTCGCCCGGGGCGGCCAGCTGGTCCAGCACCGAGGCACGCACAGCAAGATAAAGCCTTATCGCTGCAATCTGTGCACGGGAACGTTCACCTGCGCCGCGAATCTGGCGCTCCACGTAAAGAGGCACAACGGCCAGAAGGACCACAAGTGCGAGATCTGCGGACGCGGATTCGTCCGGAAGGACGCGCTGAAGAAACACCTCGAGTGTCTTCACAGGGACGTCAAGTCGTTTCTCTGCGTAATCTGCAACAAGACGTTCAAGGGACACCTGCCGCAGCACATGAGAACTCACGCCCAGGATCGTCCCCACGGATGCGCTACGTGCGGCCAGAGATTCGCCCAGAAGTCCCAGCTGACCGTTCACCAGAGAACGCACTCGGGGCAGCGCCCGTTCAGGTGTCTCGTCTGCTGGCAGGCCTTCGCCCACTCGACGGCTCTGAAGCTTCACACGAGGCGACACACCGGGGAGAGGCCCTTCAAATGCGCCGAGTGCAATGCCGGATTCACCCAATTGCCGCACTGGAAGAAACACATGAAGTGTATACACGGTAGAAGCGAGCCTTACAGTTGTAAAAATTGCAACAGCTTTTTCAGGATAAAGAACGACCTGGAGAACCACGAGAAGGCCTGCCACTGCGACGAATCGGCCTCGCAGCCGAGAGTCACCGCGGAGGAAGGAACGAGCCCCGAGAACGGGAGCGCCGGGTCTTCTTCGTCCTCGGACAGTCCGAAATTTCGGAGCATGAACGTCGAGCGCATGAGACTCCTCCTCGCTGTTCTTCTCAAGAGGATTTCCAGGCCGGAGAGGCTCGACGAGCTCGGCTTCGGCAAGAGACTCATCGACGAGGTCCTCCAGGACTCCCTCGTCTCCGCTGGCAAGGAGCCCGCCCGGATCGGCGAGCTCGACGAGCTCGAGACCCTCCGCAAGAATCTCGAGACTTTCCTCGAGTGGACCGTACCCAAGGAGCACTGGGACAAGTTTCGAAAGATCAACAAAACTCCGGAAGAAATTCTCGAAACTCTCACCGCGACGTGAATTTATCGTTTTGTGCTTCTATACAGCTTTTTTTCTCTCTTTCTCTCTCTCGGGCATAGAATGCTTTTCAACCAAAGAGACTGACGGGGATTGACGATTATCCTCTTCGAGTTCCCGATCGTTCGCGTCACGATCGATGACCCTCCCCCCTCCCGTTTTGCCTCGGGAGCTCGTCGACTTTGATTTCGTGATAATTTTCGAGAATTAGTGCCATTTTATCGTTCAACTTGCCATACTTTTACCAATGAGTGTTTCAACCTGTGCACGATCACGCACTGAGCATTGATTACGCAGCTTTACCAAAAAAAAAAATGAAATTGTAACTTGCCATGTATCGAAATTGTTTTTTCTGGCGAGATGCTTTCGCGACGCGTCGGGATTTATTTCATTCTCGATCGTTTGTTCAATTTACCAAAAAGATAAGAGTTACGAGGTGCCGTTTTAGATTCTAATATTGTTACTTACGAATTCTTTAAACGATTAGCTAAATTGTTGTACCATTTTTTTAATATAAAAAAAAAAATATATATATATATATATTAATAATAGTTTACTACCAAAACCCAATGTGTTTGAAACATTTGTACGCGTTGATGCATTATGTTGTAGCTGAGATTACCGAAAATGCATCCTCGTCGCGAGACTAGCTTTAGAAAATTCGAGATACCGGGGAGTAAAATTAAGTAGGTGTGAGTAAATGTGAGAAGACAATAATTGAAGATCGAGGGGCCTTATTGGCCGTGCGTAGAATGTAGAAAATTGATCAAGGTAGAGAAAAAGCACCATCGATGGGTCATACTTTCGTACCTCTTCGTCCATGGTTATTGGATTACGGAACGATTCGGTCACTGCCTACTTTCCATGGTTACCATAACTGTAAAAAAGAAGAAACGATTATCGGTGGAGGTTAAACATTTTTGAACCCAGTCTACACTCTTTTATGTGAGAAAGAAAATGGACGAGAAGTAAAATGTAAAATGATTCACAATACTTCCTTTTGACAGTGTCGTAAAGAAAGAGGTGGTCTCGCTTTGAAGTAGATTTGTTCTTTTTTTTTTCAATTTGTCAACAAAGCCGGAGACGTCCTGACAATTTCCTAGAAAATTTCAATTGTATATGTGAAGTAGATTTACACTCGTGTCGAGGGAAAGGGGTGCTTATCAGATTTTTAAATTTATACGAGCGACAAGGATCTATGCGTTCCGAAGATACGTGCTTATGTAAATTCAGTTTTACCGGAATGCTGAATACGGATCGAGGTCATCGAGAGGGCAAAGCGCCTTCGCGAGACACAAAGACGAAAAGACTCGTTTTTTTTCTTTTTTTTTTCTTTAAGTTACAGTGCCAAAGTGTTTCGCCCAATCTTATCGAAACGATCGTTCCTTGTTCATCAATCTTACTTCCTTCACTCACCCAATTTTCGGATATCCCACCGAGTGGATTTGTTACCTGTGTTCGACGATTCTACCCAGAGCTTTATTTCTATCGATTAGTTTGTAAAGTAATTGAAAAATTATATTCGAGCTTTTTTATTCCCGTCGTAAGTGCCATATGAGTTGGAAATTTTTCAGACATGATAAGCCATGTAATGTACAATCGAACATTTATGTACGAATAAAAAATGTCTTTCTTCTACTTTGAGAAAAAAGTCTTCCTTTGAATGTTCTTCACCCGATACCATGTTTAAACGAAACGACACTTTGATTAAATATCAAAAAAAATTTTTATTTACGTTACGTAGTTAAAAAAGTATAGCTTTGGTTAAAAAGTAGTTTCATGAGAGTACATGTTGAGTTTACTTCCAGGTGAGTGTGAATTTTTCCATGAGATCCACTCCAAGGTTCTCAACGATCAAATACTGAAACACATTTGTCCACTTTGTAATTACCATTGTATTACGACGAGAGAAAAGAAAATTCGCAAACTCACCGAGAGAGTCTCGTCATAATGAAACTTCGTGTCTATCCCATTTACGAGTACTTGGCTGACTTTTTCAAGAACTCCCATGATTTCCACTTTGCCAAGAATCATCTGCGCTCGATATTTTCCTTCTTTCACATCGCTCATGGTCAAATTTTTATTTTCCACGTTGAATTGCCACCAGCGATATTCCGAATTATCGATGGAATCTGTCGTGAGAAATAATCAATTATCTTCCATTCCGAGTATAAAATAAATATTAAAAAGCTGAAAAAACAAACGAACCGAGACTGTCACCATCGTCCCAGTACAATTCTCCTCTCGCCTTTCCCTTCTCATCCAGAGCAATAAATAGCTCGAACGGATTCTTACGACTCTCGGTGGTCGTTCGACCTGGTGCCTGACCAGGCAATACAAAGCCTCCGCGTACGAGCAGTGGAATCGTGTCGAGAGGCGCATCGAGCGTGTAATTTTTTCCCGTAGAGATCATACGCTTTTTGTCATAATAATTGTACCAAGTGCCTTGAGGAACATAAGCGATCACAGACGTCGCGAGCTAAAGAAAATTGAAAAAAAAATGATTTAAATAATCGTTGAGAATAATCGTAATGTTTGTAACACGAAATATGTACCTCATCGAAAACTGGCAAAATCATTAGAGAGCTTCCCCACAAGAACTGAGAATCTATGTCCCATGTGTTCGAATCGTGGAAAAATCTTGAAAAAAAAGTTGAAAAATTTGAAGGATTCATATATTTGATGTGACAACAAATGTTGATGCTTACTCAAAGAACAGAGGGCGTGCTACTGTTTCGCCAAACATATGAGCACGGAAGAATAGAGTGTACAGATAAGGCAAGAATCTGTATCGAATGGTAAGTGCTTTTTTCGCTGACGCGACGACCAGGTCGCCCAGGGCGACTGGATCTTGATCCTGAAATAATTCTCGTTAGATATTGCTTGCCAAAAGGATTTACAAACGAAAAAAAAATGAACTGAAATAATGATTTGTGTTAATTTTTAATATTTTTAAATGCAACTCACGATCGTCACATCGGCATTGTGATTTCGGGAAAACGGATAGAAAGCTCCGAGTTGCGACCAACGGTTACACAGAGCTTCGGTCGTGTTCCCGTCAAAGCCACAGATATCAGAGCCCATCATAGGAACTTGGAAAAGACTGAACGACAAAAGTTTAGGAACTGTCATTCTCATGTCATGCCAGGAGGAATAAATGTCGCCGCTCCAGTGACCCGCGTAAAAACCATGCCCAATCCAAGTCGAGCGAGATATTACGAATGGGCGAAGTTTACGAATTTTTTTGAGGGCTCTGCAATACGAAAGAGATCGTTTAACCCTTCAAATATAGAAGATATATATATATTTTTTTTTCAAAAAATAAATGACGTCTTACAGATTGGTGGCATAAGCCTCGGAGGTTCCATACGTATTGTGAATATTGTAGTGCGGACCCAGATAAAATCTTGCACTCATGCACAGAGTGTTCGTTGCTAAATAATTTTCGAGAATATTAGGAACGTACTGCGGATTCTCCAAGTCATTGTACTCGCAACCATTGACATGGCCGTTGAAAAAATTGGAAGGTTCATTCATGTCCTCGAAACGATAATAAAAATTAATATAATTTTCGACTCTCCCAATCATCGATTATCAAATTTTTTAAAAATATCTGAATACTTACAATCCAAGCCCCGTCGTATGGAAACATTTTCCACATGTCGTTCATCATGTCGTACCAGTATTCGAGAGTCTTAGGATTCGTAAAATCCGGCCATACCGTCGATCCCGTATTCCAGACTTTACCTTTGAACGGGAGATCCGATTTGGCCTCTCTTACGAATATTTTTCTGCGCACTCCTTCGTCGAACGGACGATACGAACCATTTTTCTCCGAGCCAGAGATTCCACAATCGATTAAAGGTATATAATGCATTCCTGCCTTTTGTTTGCAATAAAAATCAAATGTTCATCGTCATGATACTTTTCGTGATGAAATACTTTGAGATTCGGTGATTTTACCTCATGAAGCTCCTCGACAAATTTTGGCAGCTCTTTAAAATTTTTCGAGTCATACGTAAAGTCGTTGTTATTTTCCATGTAATCCAAATCGTTCCATTGCGTATCCTACGCTCAAAAGAAAATTTTTGATTATGTTGTAAAAGAAATGTAGATGGTTGGATAAGTTCTAATTCAACATAAAGCTTACAAATGGAATTCCAGCTGCTCTCGTTCGATTCCAGACCTCTTTCGTTCGCTCCAAACTTCCGTAATTGTACCTGCACAAGTGGAAGCCCAGAGACCAGTATGGAGGCATGAAGGGCTTACCAACGATTTTCGAGAATTGTTTTAGCACATCCTCCGGCGTAGGCCCCGCGAAGCTGAAAAAGTCAAAAATTCCGCCGATGCTTCGGAAAGTTATAGCGGGCGTTGGTTGCAAAATCACCTCTGTATTAAAAAAAAAAAAATTAAAAAACGAGAGTCTCGCAAAGTACGATCAAGTTGCATAAACTCAATTTTCTATAGTACCCATCGCGTTGCTGTTGAGAAACAAAAGTCCTATGTAAAGACCTTTTTTCAACATTAGAAGCGCAAATGGATGAGAGCCGTACAAATTTGCAAATTCGATCGGTGGTTGATCCCTGTTGAAGAATGCCAGGAATTTCCAATTTTTGTTTAAATTTATGCCAACGTTGTGCTCCCCGAGACCGTATATTTGGGTACCTTCTGGGAGTAGAAATGAAAGTTGGAGAAATTGGTCAGCAAAGATAAAACCACCACTCGCCATGACAAACCTAAGGACAAAAATAATTCTTTATTCAAAAAATATCTTGACAAAGAACTTGGTATTATTTCAAGCAAAATTAAATAACTCACATGGGTAAATGGTCACTGGCTCTCTTGACAGTAAATCCAGGAGAGTTGGGAAAAGTGTCAATGAGGAATTTGGGATTGGAAGATTTTTTTCCAAAATTTTGTATGATCGGTAAATGAGGCTCCCAACGTTTTTCATTAGCATCGACAATCTGCAAACAGTTAAAAAGTATTACACATTGTTTATAACGCTGCAACGTCAATTAAAAAATTTTACCCTGAATCTAGTAATCGTATCATCGATGTGCTCAAAACTCATTTTAATCAACTCAATATCTTTTTTGTGTCCAGAACTAGCAGTGTTCTGAAAGAACGTAACAACTCCAGGAGTTTCGTTAACTTTCTTGTAGATACTCCAATTATTTGGGTAATAACAGTAGGGCATGTTCAGAGGAACTCTCCGCAGAGTCTCTTTGCTTGGCTGCTTCCAACAGCATCCTCTGCTCGTGCAAGAAAGTTCAGAGGCTCCGTCCTCCGGATGACAGTCGAAACGATACTTCTCCTGCATGGTGCATTCTTCTCCACCCTCCGGTGCGCTTCTATGCCTCTGTTTTGTCGAATGTGTGCCCAGTAAATTGGTGCAATCAATATCACAGCAGGAATTAATTTTTGTCAGCCAGAAACAAAAATTTCGTCCATTCTCAGTCGGCAACAGGAGCAGCCAGATGATGTACCAAATTACCAAAATCCCGACAGAAACGCACGTGAGACATTTGCAGGAACGCCCTTGCGCTCTTCTCGGTTCTTTCCATTCCTCGGTAGAATCGATGAGGAGCGCTTTCGATCGTGAATCCCGGTGATCGACGTAATTGTGTAAAAAAGTCATCTTGTTTGGAACTCGCGAGAGTATGTCATAAAAATGTTTAACTATAAATTTACTCGCGTTGATCGAAAAAAATGTCAGTTATTATCGTGTTACTGTTGCATCGAGCATCGTTTTACTGGGCCTTCGACGGAAATGTATTCCCGTTTCCGCGATCTGGACCCCAGTTCTCTTCTCGAGATAAGACAATGTAGCGACAAATCTATTTTTGTTACAATGTTTGCGCGACCGGTCTCCGACTCGCGATTCTGCATGTTTGTTTTGTAATATTATTTTCGCAAATCTAGAGCGCGCGAGAGCCAGTGGTCGGTAATGAAAATCTCAAAGACCGCTCCGAAAGTAAAAGCCATCCCCTCGGACGGCGAATGGTCATATGACCTTCGGAGATTGGTCACCAATGCAGCACAAACTATAATTTTGGCATCAGGAATAACAATTATTTTGTCGCAAAGTGCGCTTATCGGAACAGCTGTTCGTAGATCGCGATTGCATCATTATATTGTACTGAAAAAAAAAAACGCGAGTCGAAACTCGCGTTATCGCGGATAATTATCGTAAAGTAGCCTTGGAATAAATTCGAAACGACGTTCGACGAATTTTCACGAATATTCCTGTTTGGTGGATACGCCGTTAATCCGTAAGTAAATAAAAGAAAAATAAAGATTCGGGAAGCCAAGTTCACGTAGGTTCGATCATTGCACTTGGAAGGCTTGAGGATTCGGGCCGCGGATGCGCAGACGCAGAGTGTGTACTCGACGCTGGAATCTCGTCGGAGAGACTCGGCTGAGGAATGTCAATGGGCGGTCATAGAGTAAGATGGCGGACTCGACACCCGAGGTACGGCGTTCGCCAATAAACGAGGACGGTATAAATGTATCAGTGACAATGGTTAATAACGGACGTGTGCCGCAGCATTCGATAAATACGCAAAATCCGATGGGCCAGGGTCCTCGGTGTGTCACGATATACAAGACCGAAACAGGTTTCGGGTTCAATGTACGGGGTCAGGTCAGCGAAGGTGGCCAACTCAGGAGTATTAATGGTGAATTGTACGCACCCCTTCAACATGTCAGTGCTGTTTTGCCACATGGCGCCGCCGAGAAGGCCGGAGTTCGCAAGGGCGATCGCATCCTCGAGGTGTAAGTCTCTTCTTTTCTTCCCGCAACGCCACTCTTCTTCTTCTTCTTCTTTTTTTTTTCTTCTTCTTCTTCTTCTTCCCCCATTGTCATTGAGCTCGAGACACTCGCTTTTTTTTCTCAAGTTGAAGGCTGGGGGTAACTATCGCTCTGTTAATGCGATTACGTGCGAATGTGAATCGATGCGTGAGAGCGCTCGTAGTATTCGCGTTTACTCCCGCTCAGCTGTCAACGTGCGGAGACCCTCGATGCTAAATGTCAAGATCGCGACGTCGTGTGTCAAACGGCATCCAAACACCACGATCATGCTCCTTTTCTTACATTTCGTCTTATAGTTATGAAAAAATTTGCTTGTACGGTATTTTTTGAAATTCATTGAAGAAAAAAGTTTTTTTTTTTTAATTAAATATTTTAGTATCAACAGTAACTCCGAAAATTACCGAGATATTATTTTGATGATCGAATTACGAAAAAAATCGTAATGTCACGGTATCCAGGACAGATTTCACCTAATCTGTCAATGAGATAAGAAGCATCTGTGGGGATATCTTTTTTCTTTTTTTAGATTTATTTTACGCACATTGGGTTTTTTTACACAGATTATTTCATAATCTTTTACTTGTTTCAGTAACAATGTCAACGTTGAGGGTGCAACTCACAAACAGGTTGTAGACCTGATTAAATCAGGAGGGGATGTTCTGACGTTGACAGTTATTTCCGTGACTCCCCAAGAGGCGGAAAGGCTGGAGCCGTGCGAAGACTTGAGGTGAATTTGAAATTTACACTCAACGGATCATCCGGTTAATTCTCTATTTCACTTTTTTATAAAGCAAACAATTGTGATCTTTTTTTCAGTTATTCCTCAGTCGATTATAGCGAAAAACGATCCTTACCTATAAGCGTGCCAGATTATCATGTACGAGAGAGAAAGCACGAACGTTATGTCGTGTTCAACGTTTACATGGCAGGGCGTCACTTGTGCTCCCGGCGATATAGAGAATTTGCCGCGTTGCACATGGCCCTCAAGAAAGAATTTATTGGATTCAACTTTCCTAAGCTCCCGGGGAAATGGCCTTTCCAGTAAGAACATTTTTTTTCCTTGAGGATGTATGAAATATACAATTCCAGCAATACATGAATTCTTGACGTTCTATTCGTATAATTAAGACTTTTAAGGTGTTCTTTAAAACATTTTTTAAGTAAGAAAATTTGTAGTGAAACATGTTGAAATTACTATCTATAAAAAACATGCATTGATAAAAATTATTGAAAAAATTCACAAAAATTTCATACTTTTAAACTCATATTCAGGACAAATGTATGAATTTTTCATAAGAAACAATGTCAAACATACCAAACATTTATCAATGACTAACTTATTATTAACTTTTCAACAGACTGAGCGAGCAGCAGTTGGATGCGAGAAGACGAGGCCTCGAGCAATATCTCGAGAAAGTATGCGCCGTGCGAGTGATAGCCGAGAGCGACGCGATGCAGGAGTTTTTGACAGACAGGCTCGAGGAGGATGGGGACCAGGGCCCGGCTGTGGATCTCAAGGTGCTCCTACCGGATCGGGAGGTCGTCACGGTGACAGTGCCGAAGGCAGCCTTGGCGAAAGACGTTTACGATGCCGTCTGCTACAGAGTCAACTTGGATCCGGAAACGGCGAAATTCTTTTACTTGTTCGAAATTGTCGAGTATAATTTCGGTAAATTCATACAAATGTATTTTGCGATACGCGAATGACTTTGGAGCGATTGCATGAAATTCTTTCATTCTCTCAGAACGAAAGCTACAACCCCACGAGCATCCACACACCTTGTACATCCAAAACTACTCCACCGCGAGCGCGACCTGCCTGGCGGTCCGCAGATGGCTGTTCAACGTCTCGAGACCGCTGAGCGAGCAGGCGTTGACTTGGATATTCTGGCAGACTGTCGACGAGGTTAATCGGGGCCATATCGCCGCGGGCGAGAGACTATACCAGTTGAAAGCTCTTCAGGACGCATCGAGGAAGCACGAGGTTCGTATCTATTCCAACTGCGAGCTCCGAAATGTAAAAATCCACGATTCGTCCAATTGCTATTTCTTCGATTTTCAGTACCTGAAATTGGCGAAGGAATTAAGTGGATACGGTGATATTGTTTTTCCACACTGCGCCTGCGACTCGAGGAAGGAGGGTCACGTGGTCGCCGCGGTCGGAACGGCGGCCTTCAAGCTGCACGCGGCCAAGGAGGACGGCACGCTTGAGTCTCAAGTCGTCGAGTTTCCATGGAGAACGATAACGCGATGGGAAGTGGACGAGGACGGAATGGCTTTTTGTTTTCAGTACACGCGTCAGGATAATCGGCCTCCGCGGTGGCTCAAAGTTTTTACGTCATACGTGAGTATGCAAAAATGATAAATAGGCAGTAGGAGCGATCTTTTTTATCTCTCAACGTTTTCTTTTCTCTCTTGCTCTCTTTTTTTTGTTCCTTTCAATCGCAGTACACGTTCCTGTCAGACTGCTTCGATCGCATCGCTCAAGAGGCGAAGTGGAACGATTCCGGGGAATGACACAGCATCAAGTGCTGAGGCTACTCGGATTCTGTTTAATGAACGAGATAAAGAGAGAAACATAGTAACACATCGCTATCATAGATGCGTTTTAGCAGTTGCCTCTGAAGATTCGTTTCCCGAACAATTACGAGAGCTTCGATCACTCTTCGATCCTCCAACTGCATGATGCACATCATAATACACAGCAACCTTTGTGATAAATACCGGAAAGATCGTCGTGGGCCACCTTCGGCGCAACGAAGTTGCGGTTAGATTTCTAACGAGAGTGATCGCAGCGAGAATTCCGCAACAACTATACTAGACAAAAAGACACGACATTTTGTTTGTTTGTTAATTTTAACCGCATCTCATACGTAACTCCAATCAGCGATCGCTGTTATTTTTTCTTCTTTTTCTTCTATCGAATCGATCGCGAAAATCTGGAAAGTTACTTTGTATAAATTTATCGAGATAAACGTAGTTCCCCGTTTGTATATTTATTGAACCAGTGGCAATTAATTTGAACAAAATTCGTATAGTATTTTCGTTAATTGTGAGATATTTGTTATTATTGTGTTACGAACGATCTGGAATAAATTTTCAAAGACTTATTATCGGCTGTAATCTCTCGACGTGTCCAGATCTGTAGAACTGTTGTTTGAAAATCAAGTGCGAAAGTATACTGGACGCGAGTGATAATTTAAAGAGAAAGAACGAAAAAGAGAAATGTTTTTTGGTTGAAGAATGTACAGAGGGCGATAAATGACTGCTCAAACGGATTGTCAGTTGAAGCGTCTCACACACCGAAAGCATCGGGATCACTTGTTTTCGTTGTATTGAATTTAGAAAAAAAATTATAATGAAACGAAGAGAATGTTGAGCTAAGAATTAACGCGTATACAAGTAGCATGTGTTTGGGCACGAAACAGACGTGCGTCGAATATGTATATTAGATATATTATAAATATAAAGAATGATTGTTGACGTTTGAAATCTTTATCGACATAGAGAGTAGATCGAGAAATACGATATACGAGTTTCAAGATTTTCGTGCGCATCCGTGGCAATAGTATGTCTTTTACAAAAAGGAAAATACAATAATAATAACGAATGAAGAAATTTGATGTACGAATCATTGTAGATTCTGCGCCTAACGCTACGAGATAGATTCGAGTTACTACTTCCCGAGGATCGCGTCGATCGTCTTCGTTGCCATCCTTCGACTCCACTCACCGCATCGCTCGTCTCTTCAATTTTTTCACCCTCACGCGCCGACGAGTTCGAGCGTTGCTCGCAATAATGTCGCGAGAAAGTACCCCGAAGTTTTTTACAGGCATTATTTCCGTACCGTCGTGTACTAGTCTTTCTTTCATCATAACAATTTTATTTCTAATCTAAGATGCGTTCTAAAAATCCGTCAACGTTGCACGTATTCGATCGTTTTAAGGTAGTTCTATCGGTACAGTCAAATCAAAAGTTTTCATCTCAATTTATCTCGATACCATGTGGTTTTTCAGCTCAAGTTTATTAAGAAAAGTTGTTGCTAATTGTTTCAAGAACAACATATTCAAAATTCAAGGTCATCCGAGGTGACTTGTACTTGTTACGTATGTATGAAAATTAAAAAAAATCATGTTAGGATTTTTTTAAAAAACTTGAGGAAGCTTCTTTGAAGTAAAAAATAAAGAGCTGTGCAAAATTTCAAAGTTTCACTACCCAGACGTCAAGATATTTAGGGTTGAAGATCGCAATATTTAACACGTGCTCTTATGGGAGACGGCAGAAAATAGCGATTTTTGACAATAAGTATCTCAAGTTCTACGTAATGAAACCTTTTGAAATTTAATATACAATTGCACACTGTATTGAAGAAGGTTTTTGCAAATTTTTAACAAAATCCTAAGAAAACGATTTTTTGATAGAACTACCTTAATGTCGTTGCAGTTTTTTTTTAATATCATATCATTATACGGTTAACAATTTACACAACTCTGTTCAACGCTCGTAGCCATAAAGTACAACAACAACGAGTCGTCGACCTATACAGTACTTTCGTAAAATCTGCTGAATGTTATTATTAATTATTATTAATTATTATTAATTATTATTAAAAATAATAAGACAGTCGAAGTATTGTTTAAAATATCTTGTGGTAAGAAACAGTTATACATGGAGAAGTAAAAATACAATCGAAACGAATAGTCTTGTTTTTTATTGTTCCAATAATTCGTCAATGCTCGTTTGAATTCAGACGATTCAGCCATTTTTAAAGAGACCACGGTGTGGAAATGCGTGCTCGCTCTTTGCAAGAGATCCGGGCGTTATTCACGAGGATGTGCGATATTACGATTTAAATTGACGTAAAAAGCATAGAAGGCCACGTTATGGCTGTATCACTTTGCGGAAAGCGTATTTTGTTGACAAGAAGTTGTTTGTTCACTTCAACAACGAGGAAAACGAGTGATGGATTTATTGTTCTGTAAGAATTATTTTTTGAGGTTATCTTTTGTACAACAATGACGTACTTCTTGCACTACTTTTGATTTATCTATTAACAGTCTGCCCGAAATTGGTGAAGATTTGCCGGAAAAGGATCCGCTTCTCAAAGAGAACGGTTTGCCAGAATTCAACACGTTTACGATTGAACGTAGTATAGCAGCTATTGGAAAACAGACAGTCGAATTTGAGCAAAGTGTCAAAAATGTTGAAGATCGTATAGAAGGTAAATCAATTCACCTTAATTTTATTTTTTCAACAACTCTGTCCTTCTTTTTATTTCTGTACATCTGTTAATTAACGATTTACTCCAGGTGACAAGAAAATTGACGTCGCCAAAGATATTTTCCTGCCGCTGGAGGAAGCTTACACTCCGCTGCATACAACATGGGGCATAGCAAAAACTCTTTTTTACGGCAATGAGAGCTTGATGCCCACGACATATTACACAAGCGTTCAGAATCGCATGCTTATTGCCAGAGGCGCTCAATTTACCAGTGTACCTATTTACAAAGCTTGCGTCGCAGCTTTAGAAAGCAAAGACAACAAATATACAATTACTGAAAATAGAATGATCTCCAAATTTATATTGGAAGGTCGATTAAATGGGCTCGACTTATCTGAGTTATCAAGAAAGAAATACAAATATTTTCGTGACAAACTATCGCTAAAACAGGAAGAAGTTCGATTAAAAGTCAAGGTATTTCTCCCTCATTTGAGACAACAATTCTCTTTTTTTGCAACAGTTCAAGTATCGGTGGGTTTCAGGTTGCAACAAACATGTTCAAACACAAAATAACAAATCCTAACATCGTGCAAGATTTTCCGGAGGAATATCTGAGAGTGATTGCTGAGGATCCGGCTAATCCATACGATGGTCCCTGGAAAATAAATCTCAAACCTCACATTGCTGTTCCATTTATGGGTAAGAAAAGTTTGAAAATTTTTTAAAACACGTTTCTCATGTTAGCTCATGAATTTCGTTGTCTTCTTTAGAACTTTGTCCGAGTCGTGAGTTGCGGTGGAACGTTTGGCAGGCCAATCTCACGAGATGTTATCAGGCAGATGAAAATCACCTGCGAACAAGTACTGCTATTGAAGGCGTAAGAGACTGTCGAAATAAATTAGCAGGGTTTCTAAATTACAAATCTTTCTCGCACATGAGTATGGAAACTAAAATGGCTGGTGATTTGGAGAACGTTTATGACTTTTTGGACACTTTATTGGAAACTGGTAATTATTTGCATATTGTAACAATCAGAATAATTAAATAAAGTATTTGCTTACAGATTTTTATATTTTCAGCACGACCCGTTCAGGAAAAAGAGATCGCGGATCTAACGGTCTTCGCGTGCAAACGAGGCTTTGAAGATAAGGTTATTCAAGAATGGGACATTGATTACTGGATAAGAAAGCATCGTCGTTCCGTACTCAAGTAATTACTAGATTTGTTCAATAATCTTCCGATTTTTTTTCACCGATTATATACGAATGTTGTTTTTTTTTTTCAGTTTAAAAGAAGAGATTCTGAGAGATTACTTTCCTCTGCCGCACGTATTGAACACCCTTCTCCAACTCATAGAAACTCTCTTCGACGTACGAATAGTTGAGACTCGAAAAACCGATGTTTGGCACGTTGACGTACGATTCTTCGATGTGATTGACCTTAAAGGGTCAAGCGACGAACCCATCGCAAGCTTTTACTTTGATCCGTATTCCAAAGGAGATATGGGTCTCAGGCTGATGAGAGAATTTGGCTGGTTCGTACCAATACGAAACTTGGGCGTTCACACATCGACGAAACCGCTCGCTGCCTTGATATTCAATTTTCAACGGCCAACAAAATACACACCTTCGCTTTTGTCCTTCAACGACGTCGTCGTTCTTTTTGAAAAGGTGAATTTCATATTTTTTATAAATTCTTCCAGTTGTACACATGTTTCTAATGATTTTTCAAATTGCCAGTTTGGACACGCTTTGCAACATCTCTTGACGAAAGTAGATTACACCGAAGTTGCTGGCACGGATAACATCGAGTGGGACGCGACCGAAGTAAGCGACAACTTTTTAGCAAACTGGTGAGTAATAAATGATACACAAAACACATAAATTTTGGTACGTTCTAATTTTGACACAATATACATTTTTTCATCAGGCTGTACGAACCTTCGATTATTCGACAAATATCCAGTAATTATAAAACTTCGGAGCCGTTGCCTGACGATCTGATCGAGAATTTAAAAAATCTTCGGTTCCACATGGCTGGTTTTAAGCTTTGCAAAGAGATCTATTTATCCCGATTCGATTTGGAATTGCACGAGAAGTAAGCTTTCGCAATTATTTGTGAATTTTATCTCCAAGTCATGCAAAAATTAACACCTGCCTATTTTATCGAAGGGTCAAAGAGTTCTGGGTACAAATGCAGGAACGTTTGTGGAAAAAACATCTTGTCATTCCTCAAGATTATTTGAACAATCACGTGTTAACGTGGGAATCGATTTTTATCGGTGAAAAGGGTGCTGCGTACTACAGGTAAAATAAATCTAATTTATTACATTTTTCATCCAGTACTGGCAACATTTTCTTCGTTTTAGTTCATTGTGGTCGAGAATGGTTGCGGCCGACGTGTACAGCGCTTTCGAAGAAATCCCAGCTGGGAATAAGGAGCTTATAAAGGAAACCGCATCTCGTTATAGAGAAACATTTTTATCTCTGGGTGGAAGTGTTCCAGCCAGCGAAGTATTCAGAAGGTTCAGAGGGCGAGATCCAAATCCGGACGCATTGTTAAAACATCTTGGTTTAAGAAAAAACCAAATAGAGAGTGGTCAATAAGTTTTTTTTTTTCGTATTTGATCGAAGATAGAATTAATTACGATATTATGGCAAAAATAATTAATACTTTTGTCTACACGAAACCAAATACATGTTTTCCATCTTAATTCCTTCATTATATCAAGCGATTTCAACTGTTAACAGGATTTTTAATAGTATATATTAGATTATCGGTAAGAAATGCATATCACAAGAATCGGAGTTCGATTATACGAGCGCGACAACAATGATGGTTATCGATAATAACAGAATAACGATCCACAAACCACAGGTGTTATCTTTTCGGTTTATATTGCGGACACGTCGTGTTCCGTCGATCAAACGTTCGTCCGTTCGATCAATATGGTCGGCCAAATCGTCGATTATTTCTAATTAAAAACAAGAGACAAAATCAAAAAAATACTTTTTCTCTAAAATATTATTTAGAAGATCTATTTAAAAAATCAATTAATTCGTACCATTTTGGTTATCAACCTCTGTTTGTATGGTCTGAGCAATTTCTTTTTGCCTCACAATAACTTTGTGTAACTCGTTCAAGCCTTGTTCCTGATCTGAAGTAAAACACGATTTCAGAATTTCTTTACATCTGAGCAATGACACATTCGTTTTATTTTAACTCACCTTCCAGGGCTGTTCTGTTTTGTTCTTTGAGATCTGTTATTGAGACTTGAACATCCAGAGGCGCTACATCGTCGTCGCCTTCTTCTTCCTCTATGCCCCAGCTGGTTGTGCCAGCATCCGCGAATGCACCTGTACCTAAACTAGTCTGCAAACTCTGTCTTTGTTTCAATTGAACAAGGTGGCTCTGCAAACGTTCCACTTGTCTTGTTCTGCGTTCGCCCTCGTCGCTCGTTCTGTTTAAAATTTTAAGGCTGAATCAGCAACGATTGGTAAAATACATTTTGCGAGTTGAAAAAGGATACATGAGACCCTGTCTGAGGTCCGCTTCGACTTGATTTTTCAACTGCGTTATTTGACTAGTGAACTGTTTAGTTTTGAAACGAATGTCTGCTGACAGGCTCCCATAAAGTTGAGTATTTTTCCAGCTTCTCTCTCGCTGGTTCAGCAATTCCATAACATCCCGAAAAAGTTTCTCGCAGGCATCGTGTTCAACAAGCCTGAAGCATGCGCAACATTAGGCACTCCAAAAACATTTGTGCAGGAGAATACAATAAAAAGTATATCGAATGTTATTTATTTACCAAGAATCTTCAATGGGAACGAGAGCCATTTTTAAAAACAAATAAGTGTATCCTCACAGTACATTAAAATGACAGATGCAACAGACGTTCGATAATTTGTCAAATCAAACAGTGCACTTGTTTTTTGAAAGTGACATTGGTGTCGATAGATAAGAACGCTTTTGTAATTATTGTTCCGATTCTTCTTTCAGATTTCGTTGATTAATAAAACATGACTCGATACGTCATTGCTCAATTTTACACTAAAACAATAACCAAAGAATCCAAGACGTCACTGAGGCGACGCAAGGAGGTGTCGCCACTTTGCGGCCGAAATCGCAACCAAGTACAGCAAACACTTTTGTTGCAGTGACAGTTGGATTCTCGTCGCGTGCGTTATCCTGTTGTAATTGTTAAAAAAGGCTGCAATTTAACGAAAATCCTATGCAAATGAAGATGAATATCACTTCGGCAGGTAACGTATACTATTTTGTTGCTGTTTTTTCATACGGTTGTTCATAAAAACATGTACTTGTCGTCAAATATTTTCGATTGTCCGGCTCAACGCGTAGACTCGATGATTTGCAGATCGTGGAGTACATAACCTCTAAAATGAGATTTATAATAGTACCGACTTGGAAAACTAATTACTATTGAATGAAATAATGAATATTAATTAAAGAAACATTGGTAATAGAAAGCACACAACTGATTGTTAAAAATAACATTTTTTCAGCTGGTATTATTTCCCTCTTGGAGGAGCCAATGCCAGAGCTCAAAGTCTTTGCATTGAAGAAATTGGATATGATAGTCGACGAATTTTGGCCGGAAATTTCGGAAGCTATAGAAAAAATGTAGGTATCCTTATTGTGACGAATCCTATGTTTTTACTCGAAAATTTTATGAATTTTCTTATACAGAGAAATTCTTCACGAGGATAAATCTTTCAACCAACATGAGTTAGCGGCACTCGTCGCCAGCAAGGTTTATTATCATCTTGGCAGCTTTGAAGATTCTCTGACTTATGCTCTTGGAGCAGGCGAACTATTCGATGTGAACGCTCGTAACGAATATGTCGACACTACCATAGGTAATAGATTTTCTTGAAATAATTGCTGAAAAATTTACTTTTCTTAATACATACTTTTTTCTTTCAGCAAAATGCATTGATTTTTATACGCAGCAACGTGTCATGGCTGCCGAAGGAAAATTGCCGCCTGGACATAAAGGAATCGACCCAAGGCTGGAGGGCATAGTAAATAGAATGTTCCAGAGATGTCTGGACGATAATCAATTTCGTCAGGCTCTGGGTCTTGCACTTGAGACTAGACGTATGGATATTTTTGAAGCAGCCATCATGCAATCTGTAAGAACGTTTTCGTCTTTTTTTTGGTCTCTTTTGTAACAAAGATTTCTTTCGATCAAATGGTTATTCTGATGAAATTTTTACACTTGATGATAAATTGCTTTCAGGATGACATTAGCGGAATGTTGTCGTACGCTTTTCAAGTCGCGATGAGTCTGATCCAAAATCGTGGCTTCCGTAACACCGTCTTGCGTTGTCTGGTCAGTCTCTACAAGAATTTAGGAACTCCCGACTACGTTAACATGTGTCAGTGCTTGATATTCCTCGACGACCCTCTGGCTGTCGCCGAACTCCTCGATAGACTGAGCAAGGGCCCTCAAGAGTGCTTTCTCATGGGCTACCAGATCGCGTTCGATCTCTACGAATCGGCGACTCAACAATTTCTCGGTCGCGTCTTGCAAGCTCTCCGAGCCACCGCGCCAATCCCGAGTGCCCTCATAGTCAAGCCCATCGTGAAACCGACCGTCAAGGCAACGTCCGAAGTAACCGCGGAGTTGGAAACCGCGGACTTGGAAGTCGATCCTCCTGCGACGGCGGTCGAAGAGAAGGCTCCGGAGCGAAGCCTCGATAGTCTGGTAATTATTTGTAGCTGCTCTTTCTCATTGTTTCGAGGGAAAAAAAAGACAGGAGGTACAAGAGAATTTTTTGCGTTTTCCAGAGTCCGGAAGAGAAAAGTCGACAAGAACGCGTGGACGCTCTCTCCAGCATTCTCGGTGGCGAGGTCTCGATCGATCTCCACCTCCAGTTCCTCATAAGAAGCAACCACACGGACATGCTCATTCTTAAGAACACGAAGGACGCGATTCGTGTCTCGATTTGTCACACAGCGACTGTCATCGCCAACGCGTTTATGCATTCCGGAACGACCAGTGATCAATTTCTCAGGTTATTTTCGAATTCGCTCGAATAATTGACAGAAGTTGAAAACATTTTAAATGATAGTTAAACTTACGGTTCACTCAAACGTTTTTTTTTTAATGCTCAGGGACAATTTGGACTGGCTGGCTCGTGCAACCAATTGGGCGAAACTGACCGCTACCGCTTCTCTCGGCGTTATCCATCGCGGCCACGAGCAGGAAGCTCTCGCGCTCATGCAATCCTATCTGCCTCGAGACACCGGTGCCGGAGCCGGATATTCGGAAGGTGGCGGTCTTTACGCTCTCGGCCTCATTCACGCGAATCATGGCGCGACAATAACCGATTATCTGCTCGGTCAGCTCAAGGATGCCCAAAATGAGGTCGGTTGTTCGTTTGCTTTCTCAATTAAAATATGTTTCTTAAATTCAATAACGTAAACGTCCCAATAATAATTTAAAAGCTAAGGGTTTTTTTCACTTTATCTTTTTTTAAAAATATTTAAACAAAAAAATCTGTTTCAAATTCATATCTAAACTATTATCTGATATTTTAGCGATCCAAAACTCATTCAATGTGTTTATTTTAAACAATGTTTCTAGTAAATAAATACATAAACGTTTAAATATGTAGAATGTCCCAATAGTTGGACAGAAAATCAACCCTGTCTCTATGGTTGAGCGAGGTTGTTTCAATAAATTATCATTATGAAAAATAAACTTCATTGTTTATGAAAAATAATCCATATGATTATATTGAGAAAAAAATAATTCAAATATTAAAAATATTAAAAATACAGATGGTGAGGCACGGAGGGTGTCTGGGACTCGGTCTGGCTGCCATGGGCTCTCACAGGCAGGACGTTTATGATCAGCTCAAGTTCAATCTTTTCCAAGACGACGCTGTCACTGGCGAAGCTGCCGGCATTTCTATGGGAATGGTCATGCTCGGCTCAAAATCGACTCAGGCGATCGAGGACATGGTCGCTGTAAGTGACATTTTTTTTACTTTTTTAAATTTAATTTTATTATAGATAAATTTTACTTATTAGCGTTTAAAAAAATTTTTATTTTATTTTTTAGTACGCTCAAGAGACTCAGCACGAAAAGATTCTTCGTGGTCTCGCGGTGGGAATCGCCTTCACCATGTACGGCCGTCTCGAGGAAGCCGATCCTCTTGTGACTTCGCTCTCCGCCGACAAAGATCCGATCCTCCGTCGCAGTGGAATGTACACTCTTGCCATGGCCTATTGCGGAACAGGAAACAACCAGGCTATAAGAAAACTTCTCCACGTGGCTGTGAGTCTTTATTGTTGAATTTTTTAAAAATAATCTCGAAGCTCAGCTATATATAAAAAGTTTCACCATTTTTCTCTTACTTCATGTAATTACTACATGTAAAAAAAAATTTGTGTTTGGAAAGAATCTCGAAATTATTTTTAAAATATTGATTTTTTTTTTCACATTTGCGATTTTATTTTTAGGTTTCGGACGTGAACGACGACGTGCGTCGCGCAGCGGTCACGGGACTGGGATTCCTGCTCTTCCGGTAAGTTTTTCACCAAAGACAAAATACAATTTTTATTGAGAAACTTGTCCATCGAAAATTAGCGCTCAAAGTGTCCAAACTGTCGGTTTTCTCGTTTCTGGATCACTTTACTCGAGTTGAGTGACTTGGGTCCTCCGTGCTATGAATCTTAATAGCCTTGTCGTGCTAAGGGGAAAGATAATGTCCCAGGATCTTGGAGAAGATTCGGTTTTAACGAATCTGCCTGTCCGGGATTAATCGAGTGAGCTTCTCTATTCGTGAGTGGACTCGGCGAGCACGAGAAAAGCGAATCGATTCGAGACACTTGTCGCGAAGTTGGCCTTCGCGTGTCGTGGCTCGTGCACTTTTCTTCTTATTAAACAATTACATAAACGATAACAATAATAACATAATAATTTACGGTCGTTCGATCATTAAAAAAAAATCAAATTGACATTTATGAAAATTTTATTTGATGCAGACGAAGAGATTATTAACCTAATTTATAAATTTCATCAAAATTGAAAGCTTGGTTTATTTTTATCAAAAATTCGTGAAATAATTTTAGGGAGACTGATGTTTGAGAGTTAAATTATTACTCTTTTACGTCGAACTTATCCAACTTATTACTCCATGCAAAAAGTAAAATTTGATAGACGAAATCTTATTATAGATAAACAAAAGAAATTTCAATTTCATGCTCTCGAGAGCTGCTCTCAAGACGTTAATGATATATTTATTATAATGCTCCTTTATTAGCATTTTATAAATTAATTATTTCTCACGTATTTTATACATTACACACTAGACTTTAAAATATAAAGTATAAATTTTTCCTTAGGAGGATAAAATGAAAGGAGGCGAATTGAAAATCATAATTTTTTCTATAAACTCATAATTTTTTGGCTGTTGGCTGTAACATTAATAAACAGTTTTTTCTACATTGTTTCCAAATTGGATAAACAAGAAATGGAAATTACTGTCAAATTAATTAAACAATATGCCAATCGTCAAAAGGAAATTGTGTCAAATTTGAAAAGGTTGTCTAAACTGTTAATTAATTCTACACAGCTAACAGGAAAAAAATTGACAATTTGTGGTAAAAATGTGAAATCTAATTTTCACCAAAATTTGTCATGAAAAACGTACTCTCGTTGTCAGGTACCTTCTTCCAAATTCGTTCTTAATTACTCGTTCGACTCAAGAGAGCTGATAAAACTACCTTAATGAATGAATGAAGACAATGACAATCGTATAACGCGCGGCGATGGTCTGAAACAATTGGACGAGCAAGGACATTGAATAATGAAAGAAACAAGCGAAATAATTATCCGGGAAAAAAGGATGTAAGCGCGTCGAAGCGAAACATCTGAGGATCGAGTTCTCGGAACACGCTGACGAGCGTATACATAAATTCAATTTGGCCGTACCGTGATGAGTTTTCTCCCTCGTCTTTGGCTGCGGAAACACGTCGGCAAACAAGTGAATTTTGATTCCACGCTTTTGGAGGCAAATCCCGGAGGAGATCGTTCCTCGTACGTGCACGGTTTTCCCCGTCTAACACGCGAATGCGTCGTGTACTCGGTGCCGACTTTGTTTTCACGACGAAATCGCACATTCGTGCGCGGAATTGCGGGAAAAAGGCATATAAAAAGGTACAAAAGAGAATCGCTTTCTAATTCGCAAATTGGAAAAATCGCCCGTCCCGGAGATCGTAAAAAAAAAAGAGAGAGAGAAAATAATCAATTACGGAAATGAATAGTCGGGATGAATCGAGAAACGGCGGACGCGCCGAGAAGAAAAGAGAAGATAGAGAGAGAGAAGAAGAAAAAAAAATGGGGTGAAAAGCAGCAATCGCGTGCACGAGAATGGAACTCCGTTTTGCATCGCGTTAACCCCCCAAAAGGAGCGCTCGCTTTCCTCCTTATTGTTCGATTTGACGTTCGCGCTCTCGAATGCCGAATCCATTTACTCATCCGCCATTATTGCCCTCTCTATTTTTTACGAACCCGGTCCGTGATTCCAGGCGAACGTTTGAACGCTGGAAAATCGATACAATTTACTGAGTCACGTTAGAATCGTCTCGCGTTTCCTCTGCGTGCTGAAAAAAAAGGAGAAAAATAAAAATAGACTGCTGCGGGAGAGAGTGTGCAAGAAAAAAACGACTAAAATGGGGACTCCGCTATTTTCCCTCTCTTTTTAATTGAAATCGATGGAAGCGTATGATTTTTATGAAAAACCTGGAATCGAGATGCTCGCGTGAAACGATTAATCACGTATCCGCGCGAGCGAGACGGAGTTTTGCTAATAGGAAATTGAAATAGTTTTCTCTCTTGCCGGGCCGTTTTCGCGCTGCGTGTACACGTTTGACGGGGGTGGCGAGACGCCGCGATTTCGATTCCAACGCGAGAGACAAAATTGATGGCCGTTCGTTTATCACCGAGGATAATTACGATTTCTCGCGACCCTTCTCCGCCAACTCGGCTCGTTCATCCTCCATCTTCCTTTTTTTATTTTTTTATTTTTTTCAATTCATTTTTTCACTTTTAATCTTCTCGCCGAACGAAGCGCAGATTTTCAACGCTTCATCGGCTCTCGCCTAAATTCATTTTTCACGGTCGCACCAATCCGATTACCACGCACCGTCATCGAATCGACAATTATTAAATCATTTTGTGCCCGAGGCATTATTCCTGAGCGATTATTGTCGCGATCAGCAGTTTCCAGACCTCGCAAATTTTCGACTCGCTCGATATCCTCGCGGTATTTCAGTCTCTTACAAAAGAGAGCGAGAGGGCGCATACGTGATTGTACTCCAAAAATGATTATTCGTATTAAAAATAATCTCGTGAGTTCGCGTATCTTCCGGAATTTCGAGAGAGATAACGAGAAAAAATTAATTTTGAAAAAAAACTCATTTCCGTACACATATTTTTTCCGCGTTTTTTAAAATCAATAATGGAATCCTTCGGCGAGCGCCAGGTGCCAAATAACGTTCTCCTTTTTTCTCTTCAATATTCAGGCTTTATTGAATTTCACGGAAAAATTAATGTCGCTTTTTTTTCACCCTGCGCAAAATTATTTTATACCGACGGAATATTGCCTCTTGAGAGATTCGCTTTTGGCTCAAACGAGTAATGCTTTCCTTTCGCGGCGTCGAATTATTCCGCTGACTTTGTTCCCAAGTATCCGGCCTTTTCTCTCGGCGGAAATATTGCACGGAAAATAGAGGAAGAATGAGGCAAAGAGTTCTCGAGAATAGATGTGCTCGCTGCTGAGATTTCTCGATCTATATTCTTCGAAATCGATGTTTCTTTTTTCGAGGAAGGAAGAAAAATTCGCGCGACGATCAGCAACCGTATTTCTTTGCGGAGGCTCGTTTGACACAATCCACTTGTGTATCCAACCCACTATTGTTTCAAAGCTCGCATTGCGAAGACTCGAGACAAAGTGACGCTCGTGGAAAAAAATAAATTTTTCACTCGAGCTTTTATATAACATTTCTCACGTACAAGATAAGCCGGGAGCTAAATTTAACTAAATATGGTTTTCACAATCATAACGTAATTTTCGATTGGATATATAACCAGCAGGTAATTATTTATGAATGCATCGGTGTGACTTTTAATATTAAGAAAAATGGCTAAAAACATGAAATTTTTAACGGTTGATATTTTTTATTCAAACTTTGTCCTAATTTTACATGTTTGCTGATTTAATTTTATTAAAATGACTTACACGAAACATGAGCTGTTATTGATGGCAACACAAAATCTATCTTCTTCTTGATTTTGAAAAATTTTGTCTTAAATCTTCATCTTTTAGACTATATTTATCTACACAGTAGTTATCCTGACATAATTAATCAATTTTTGACATCTTAAAGTTTATGATTTAATTGACAATGTGTATTCAATCGAAAGTGACCATTTTAAATTAAATGATGATAAAAATACTTATTAGTATACTCATAGTTTACTCTTTTGACAAAAATAGAATAGTGTCTATACAGCTTTCTTCCTGTAAAAGGTTCTATTTCAAATTTAAATATTTGAAAAGTAAGATGGCCAATGTAGTTAAAGTTTTACCAGCGTAACACTAAGTAGTATTTACAAAATTACTTGCGAATTTCATAAAGTTCTGTGTCTCAAGTGTCTTTATATAGCGCGCCTAGATATATACTTGTCTCCAAAGTTTCGTTCAAATTTTAATATCTTTGAGGTCGGTATATATACCGCGAGACTCGCCATTGCGCAAATGTAATGAGCGCGCCAGTTTCATCTCCTGGCTGAATTCTCGTAAAATCCAAAGGGCAAAAAGTCGAGAACGGAGAGAAAATCGATCGGGCCGACGTTTCCCTCGGAATCACCGAAAATAGCTGGCCAGGAATAGAAAAACGAGAGTAATTTGATTCCTGACTGACACTGTCCCGATTATTCGACGATTTCGGATTCTAGGGACGATTTTCTTGGGAGCTACTATCGGAGCATCATCCATCGCTCTTCTCCACTCGAGGCGGGCGTTTTTCCTCCACTTTACCCTCTGACGACCGTTCGACGTTTCGTGTCAGCCCCGGAGAAAAGTCTCTCTCCCTCGTCGGCATTCCAATGATTTTTTTTCTATCTGTTTCTCCGAACCTCGCACAAAAGACCGCATCATCGAAATTCGCCAAAATTGCGAAAAAGATAAAAAATGGCAAAGAAGAATATAATCCCCCTTCCGTGTATGAGACAAATATTGGCAATATTCGAGGTAATATTTGAAGAACCGAAAACTCGAGAGAAATATTCGTAAAGAGCGAGTTTTCTCTCGCTCTGCGGCGAAAGTTCCGTTCTGGGAGATTCGTGGCATGTCGGAGTCTCGCCTGTTGGAATCTCGGTAGAATACAGGTGGCAGAGAGTCTCGTGACAATATTATCGGAGCTCCGCGAGACGCGCCTTCTCCGGAAACTATTTCTCGACGTGTGTAATACGCACGTTTGAAGCAACCGATGTTCCTTATTCCCCGGGTAAGAGCTCGCGATCGATTTCGAAGCTGATCACACTCATCGGTGTCTTGCTCGGTTTTTCACTATTTTTATCCCTTTTTTTATTTTATTTTCTTTCGCGACACGAAACGTGCGAATGTCCGCGCCTCGGAGCTTATTTTACGACGTCGGATCGGTCGTGACGCGGGTCCGCGTCTTGCGTGCCGGCAAAACGAACACGCCGGGCGAGTTCCTCTTTAACCAACGGCTAATTAGAAATTGCAGCGTTAATTTTCGGCGGCCGCTTTAATGAGGGATGAAGCCCGCAAGCTCCGCGATCTCGAGGGTTAATTATTCTGTTCGCCACCTCGAACCGCAACTCGGACGGCGTTCCTTTTCCGGCTCTTCCCTTCTTCGCTTTTCATCCCACACCCCCCCTCGGCTCATCTCCGACTCTTCAAAAAAGCATTTCAATCCCTCTCGGGACTCCCGAGCCCCCCCGTCCTCTCGGCATCTCAACAACTTCTTCTCGATCTACGAAATTTTCCTTTCACCGACTTTGACTTTTTCACCAAAAGGAACATCCATTTTTCAACGTTCCCTCATTTTCATTCGATTTCAAAAACCAAATAAGTACTTTTAGAATTTTCATTCGAGTGAAATTCGCTCATTCGTGATAAAAGTTTTTAAAAAGAATAATACTTTGCATGTATATATATAGAGGTATAAAAAGTCCGGGCAGAAGACCGAGATCGCTTTTTGATGTATCTCCAAGGAGAGCGATCGTGGATTGAATATGGTAAGAAATCAATGAAGAGAGGACCGGGGAATCTGATAAGTGCTCCGCAGCGCGGGTGTATAAAGTGTTTGATCGCGTAAAAAAATAGCGCAAAAAAGTCTTGGCGGGATAGACGCGCGGCGGCGGCGGCGGCGGGGGGGAGGAAAAGTGATCGGAACTGCTCGGGGACGATGAGAGTCGATAAACGAATTGAGAGCTCGTTAACGCTACGACCTTTTGGGGTTTGTTCGGAGCTGCGGCAATGATTCATCGACTGGCGGTGGCTTTTGCCACGAGCCACGGACGAAAGCACGCGCGGTTACACGCCCGGACGAGCTTTCAGCCGAGCACGTAATCTCTCTTTGAATTATGATTTCCTTCGTCCTCGGCTTTTTCTAGCCGGTAAAAGCGACCCCCTCTCCTCTTTACCTTTCATCCTTCGTCTCGCTTCCTCCCCGTCTCGCTTGAAAGGGTGAACGAAAGAACGCTCGGCCAGGGAGAGAGAGAGAGAGAGCGCGCGATCGGGGGTGGAAAAAGAACGCCTAGGGAAAAACGCGACGACGCGCGGATTTCGCAAAATTGAATATAATCGAGGCCTCGCCAGCACCGCGACTCCTTTTGTACTCCATTCAGATTCTAATTAAATTTTTTTTCCTCGCTCGCCTTTTCGCTCTTCTGCTATTCCACCTCTGCTCTTATAGTCTTTCTTTCTCTCTCTCTCTCTCTCTCGCGCGCGGCTCCTGCGAGCCGCTCCTCTCATTCAAAGTTCCATTCATTAGTGTGATTGAATTTCCACACTCAGCATTGTTACGTTTATCGAGCAGCTGGACGGAAGTTCGAAAAAATTGATGAACTTTTTTTTAACCTTATTTACCTTCTTATTCTAAGGTTGTTCTACCGTTGTGCATGCCAAAGAAAATCATTTTCTGTAGAATTTTATCGAAATATGTTCTTTGACGTGTCGCTCAAAAGAGTCTCTGAAATTTTAAAAAGCACTACCTTCTAATTAAACTTTTTATACGAAATACAAAGATTGATTCGTACAATTTTTAATCAATATTTCATATGTCGAAAGTATACATTTTTTTATACCAATAATTCCGATTTCTATAAATTGCTCATCTTTTTTTTTAAATTTTTCATCAGACTTTATAAGATATATCAGAGAAGGTTCATCTAGTTTTTGAAAAAAAATCTATAGAAAACTGAAATTTTAAAAAGCTCTACCTTCTATAGTTCTAATTACCCTTTTTATACGACAAATATAAATAAAATATTGATTAGGAAATTTTTCAATCAGTTGAAAATCATCATTATAGATTTCATATGTATAAAAAAAAATTCTATTTTTAGATGGTTTAGCTTTTTTAAATTTAGCATCAATCTTTATATAAGATATCAAAGAAGGTTTATACAGATTTTGAAAAAAATTCTATAGAAAACGAATTTTATTCGATGATTTTACCTTCAATTCACACACGATAAAGAAACTTTTGAATAGAGAGTGTCGCACAGTAGAAATACCTTGAGAGTTAAATTTTTCGACGAATATTCCACGTTGTGAAATATGAACTTAAAGGTTTCATCGTTTTTTTTTCTTTTTGATTTTTTGAACTAAGGTAATCCTTCGTCACGATGAAAATGCCGGAATCTGGTTTTCCATCGAAAAATCGGTTTTCTGGCTCTTTCATCGTCAATTTATTTCACACCGAAAATGCTCGGTCATTTTAAAAATATTTATCGCATGCGGGAAGTTTTCAATCGACTGGGGTGTCTTTAAAGGTGTTACGAGAGAAAATCAACAATAATTTGCTAATGTCTCGAAAAAGTTTTCTTCGTGTGAAATACGTGAATGCCACTTTTTCATATTATTTACGATATTTTTCGAGAATATCGATAACTAAATTACGTTTTCGTGTACAAATGTATCTTAAGAATAGAACTTTTTTATTCAATCACTCGAGAACTACGTGGGCCTAGATTCATCGTACATTTCGTTTTAACAAGTAATAAAGAACATCCTTATTGTTAATTTTGATGGAATTCTCATCATTTTTCGATTTCCTGTATCTTTTATGCGTGAATTTCTTTCATTTTTCGTTTCCGTCATGAAGAAACTTAACTTTTGATACGAAATGAAACTTTACCTCGTCTAAAGCCTTATTCCAATCAAACTTTTCAGAAATGTTAAATCAGAAACGGCGCATCAGGAATTAAGTTGATATCCCGATCATTTGAAAAGTTGCAAATTCGTTGAAAGTTCTCAAATACTTTTTTAATATAAAATGAAATAGTAAAGATGTTTTTTTTTATTTTAATAAAAACGTTAAGGGTTATAATGAGGTAGCGGCGGGAGTATTTCAAGAAAATTCATCGACTGAAATTAGGTCTTGTTTTTCATCCTCTTATCGCTACGTTACAGGAATCGAAGCTCGTAATTAAACGATCCCAGAACCATTCTCGAGTGTCGCTCGCCGAACGGGAGCGAATACTTTCGACAACTCTCGTTACCTCGAAATGACTGCTTCTTCAGTTTATTCGCATGGTTGAGCGTCAACGAGTCTAATACTTTCTCGTCCAAACTTCTAATTAAACTTTTTATTCGACAAATCGAAATATTGATTCGGAAATTTTTCAATCAGAGTGTATCTATTTTTTGCTCGGGCTGTGTTTCAACCTTTTATATAGGAGAAGCGGAGAGAGTTTGAAAAAAAAATGGGAAAAGTTTCGTCGAGCAAATATATCGTAGAAAAATCTGTACATGTGTTCTTCCCTCGCCCGTAATCTTTTTCTTTTTCTCTTCGAGACGAATCACCGGAGAAAGAATGAGAGAAAGAAAAAGCAGGGAGCGGTCAAACGTCGATGAAAATAAAAGCCAGTATATGTTGAAACAATAATGAACATTGACGAGAGCACTTTATCAACGTGAGTTACTCACCGATGAGTGACGGTTACCCTCGAATCCTATTCTCGTCGAGACGTCACGGTGCACTTTTTCTTTCTCCTGACTTATAGTCTTCATTCCCGACGACATATTTTACCAGGCAGACAATTTTTATCGTACCCTTTAAGCCAGCGCACACACGTATCGAATTTTCATTAAAAAGAAATAAAATTCGAAAAATAGAGCTGTCGATTTTTTTTCGACTCGATATCGGTGAATCGAAAAATATCTCATCGACAGCTTCGATCGACGTCACACACGAGCCACCTGTTTCTATTTTAATAGATCGTTGGCACATTGTGACCTTATTGCCACACGCTCTTCCGCTTGTATATTCCCGAAAGGAAATTTGTGCAAAAAAAAAACACCAACGTCAAAAGAAATTGGATCTCGTCACTCTGCGAGCCAAGCTTTATTTTCCTGCTCTTCACTTTTTCTTTCGTTTTTTCTTTGTTTCCCTCTCCAGGCAATAAACCGTCGAGAGGATGTCCTCTCGAATTTTGCTGATACAAACGCGCGCGGCGCTCCGTTGATCCTCCGGTTCGGATCGAATCCTGATCACTCCTCGCCAACTTATTTCCCGTCAGCTTATTGGCCCCTGCACAAAGCTCTCGCTCACTCGGAAGATATTCTAACTCTTTCCCTCCACTCGCGGAACTATCGAGTGGCGCATCCAGCCGGAACATGTTCTTCAAATGAACGAACATCGAGTACCCACGAGGCATTCGAGGTTAATCCCAGCTTTTTCTTATTTTCTTTCGACAGAACGAGACGAATAAAAATGTTTCCAATCCCGGAACAAGAATTTTATAATAATTTTCGCAGAATATGTAAAAATTTTGCATCAGAAAATAAAATATTGCACGATGAGGCAAAATAAAATAATAATGGTAATAATATATGGTAAAATAATATAATATGGGCTTGATTAGAATCGAGAAGGTGAAAAAACGCTTACGGCCGAGTTTAGTTTCGTCTTGAATATACGCCTTGCACTCTCTCTCTTTTCCTCGATTCTTTAAGATATCTTTTCCACTTCCATTGTCTTTCTCCATTCATTCTTGTTTCGCTCATACCCTCTCGTGAAGAGGGTGAGCGCAATTCCGGATGAGAGCAGGATTGGAAGGCTTACTCAACGTCTCGTGAGTGTGTAGGCTCCTGAAATTTGCCCCTTGAGTTCTCGTCGGCGAGGCGGCGAGATGAAGGCTCGAGAAAAATCGCAATTAGGGGGAGCTCCTGATCTACGAGCGTAAAAAAGCAATATTTCAGAAGCTTTTTTTACGAAAATGTATTAACTCTATTAATTTCAATTTTTTCTATTATATTCTTTATGTTTCGTGGAGTAAATAACATTAATGATGATATATATTGCATGTGCATATTATCGTTATTTTATAACGTGAGGGTTATTGTGACGGTACTGAACAAATATCCGTTGGATAGTCAGACGATTATCTTCTTTTTTTTTAAATTTAAATACATAAAAATCCAAAAATTATATGTTTAAACTATACATAAAAATTGTTATTCTTAAACTCATTACTTTTTTAACAATTATGAAAACTTATTTGATATTTTTTATCATTTTATAAAATTTGAAAATCTTCTGCACTTCAAAAATCACTCGTATTCAAAAAATATGAATAAATTTTAAACTTGTTCAGCGTCCGTGCGCGCTTCGTCTCGGAAAATCTTCAAAAAGTACTCATGATCGAATCGATTTGGTTGAAAGAAATTTGAGATTTCCACATGAAGTAGTAGTTCATCTGTAAAGTCTGAATGAGGTCAAATTTCTTATTTTTGATAAAAAAAATATAAAGTCTGCATGTCGAAAAGCTAATTTTCAACTTGGTTTTATAATTTTTTGTTGTATATTTTTATAACATGAAAAATCAATCCATGCGGAGAGACTTTTAGAACGTGCAAAATATTTCATGGTAAAGGCGTTAATTAATCGAAAATTCCTTGTACATTATTGTGAGAAAAATATTTTTAAAAAATACCAAACAAAAGATTTAGGTTAATAGAGTAACAAAAAGCTGATTTTTTCCATGAACAACTGCAATGAAAAAACGACTTTATGGGTTTGTTTCCTCAAACTTTCTTGCTTGTTATCTTCGCTTCGTCTATACCAATGTTTGCCTGGATAGCGTTCCGTTTTCGTCAACTGCTTTTATGCATCTTCTATATATATCGCTCTTTCGCTCGCTCTCGTAAACTCTTCGGTTTTCGAAACTTCCAGACCGAAAGCTCCCCTCGATCGTGGAGCAGAACTGCGAAGGCGGTAATATAATTTCTATTTGCACAATTCGATTGTTTGGATTTTAGGAGGTTTGCCTCCCACGAAGGTCGCCCACACCGTGTGTCTTTGCGCGCACGCGCACCGAGAGTCCGGAACTGCGGGTGATAGTGACGTTGATTCTTTGACAGAGCGTTTAGCGACGCAAAATCTAATTTTCTCCGTTCGTTTCGTCGCATCGTCGAGAGTGCTTTTCCCCGGAGGGTCGACGCTTCATTCCGCCAATTTCATCGATACTGACTAATATTTCCGAGGAAACCCGAAACGCCGAACTTCTCGTCCGCGTTCCATTTCCCCACGGATTCCCCAGCCGTTTGCGGAAATTAGTCGATCGCCTCGATTGTGTCGCTAATTGCGAAGCATTCGGCCAATTTCTCCCGACTCCGTTGAACATTGAAAAAAAAAGATGAAGGGGAGAATGAAAGATTAAAAAAACGGTCGCGGCTAAAAATGTTGCCGGCTCTGTAGTTAATTTACTCGATTCGCGCAACAAACCGAGCAAAACGTGTTCCCCCCGGAATTTATTGGCCCTGAAAACTAAGCGGATTCTATCAATTTTCCCCGGAGTTTATTTCCTCTCATCTCTTTTTTGGTGGCTCTGGCTGCCTTTTTTTTCGCGAGAGCATGCTCGACGAAAAATATAACTGGCTGATCGATAGATCGCTCGCAGGAATGAGTCGTTCCCGTCACGATATTCATTCCGGCGGTGGGCACCGACGAGTCCTCGCGCGTCTGCACCGCTTCGTGTCTCACCGTTTCTGTAACGGAGCTTCCTCGCTCGAACACGACCAAATTCCATTCGGAATCCAATATCCCTTCTTCCTTTTTTCCTCCCCCTCTCTTTCTTTCCCCCGCACGTCTCCTCTCGCTTCCTAGCTAGCGCGCGCGCACGTTTTTTTAACGGATATCGGCAAAGAATGCGCATTCATCAAAGTTCAGAGGGCAAAAGCTCTTCGCGAGCTTTCACCGCGTGAATTTCGATTACGCGTTTATATTGGTTAAAAGTTTTCCTTTTTCCCTCGCTACTCTTTTATCCTTGTTGTCGGTGCAAGCGAGATTGCTCGTTCGGGAAAAAGGAACACAAGCCGGTTTTTTCTTTCCGACCACTTTTCCTTTTTCTCCTCCCTCTCTCTGTCTCTCTCTCTCTCTATCTTTCTTTCAGTTCGTTAGGGACTCATGTACGGTCGTTATATTTGAGGAAAAATCGATTTTTTTCCGTTCTTTGGTAGTATCATTTCTCAAGAATATTTTCTAAACCTATTAAATTGATTATTAATAAGAAACGAAAATTTGTGAGGAATTATAATCATTCCTGAGCATTTTGGTGTGCTCATCAGTTATAGATTGGGCGTGGAACAGGGTGTGTATATATTATTATGGTAAAAACGCATTTTTCTCAAAATCATATTTTCAGAGACATCAAGAATGCGATAAATATGCCTTAGATGCAATTATTGAAATTAAAAATTTTTTTTCTCATAATTAAAAGTACACTAAGAAAAAATATGGTAGAATTCTTTATACAGTGTCGACCGTATGGATTTTGATAGAACTAAATATAGATTTTGACTTATCGAATTATTCTACTGTGAAAATTAAATTTTTTTTAATACACAGTAAAAATCTATTATTGTGATTTATCTTATATAGTGTTGTCTTTGAATTTTCGATATTTTCACTCATTTTTTTCCAGTGATAGTTTATATCATTTTTATATAATAATTTTATATCCGTATATAGAGAAAATCAATTTTTTTTTTCAATTTTCGATGATCCAACTTGAGAAGATCGAGACAGTGTTATTTCCGCGAGTCCATAAATTCTTCGATCATATTTGAATACTTTACCCGTTTATGAAAGGTCAGGTCTGCGTTAGTAATCACGAGACTTCATTATATATTCATTTGGTTCTCTCAATTGCGAGACATCCAAATTTTTAAACTCTATTCGAATTTTGATCGTATTCAGCATAATTGTACATCATACGAGAGTTCATTAAAAAAATTTTAGTCTTTTATATTAAAAAATCGTTCTGTTCTTTTATAAGCATATGCACATCAGTATATATCTTGAAATACATTTCGAATGTGCATTAAAAGCTCTATAATCTTTTCTTTTCATCAACTAATATTTTAGCTTAATAAATTTTATTAATTGGATCGAATGTATTTGTCAAAGAGAATGCATATTTCATTGATAAAACTTGAATTTATAGTTTAATCAAATTTTCGTTAAAACAAATTTAGTTATTGATAACCGTAGGATTTTTTTAAGGCAGCTGAATTTTGTTTAATATATCTACACAATGTGTTGGTTAAAAACGATATTATTCCCGGTAAAAAAAAACGAAGAAGTCTCATTGTTGTAAGTTTCCCGACTGGCGAATATGACTCGTTAATTGCGCGATTATTTGTGTTATTTTTGAAGAACCGGAAGTGAAAGAGGGTCAATCTAAATTACAGAGGTTCTCGAAGCGAATGGATTGTTCTACGTAAAATTGCACGGTTTGTTCCTCCTCGGCGATGATCGCTTTCAAGCTTTTTTTTCTTCCGTTCCTCTTTTTCTGGGGCCGCAGGCATTCCGATATCGCGGCGAACGCGAGGGGATAGGATTCCAGTTTGCCGCAGGGTAACCCTTTTTGTGTCTCATTCCCGGATGGCACCGTGCCAATGTAATCGACACTATCGCTCACTCCATTCCTCCCTCTTCCTTCTTTTCCCTCTTTGCTTCCATTCTCCTTCGCTTTCCTCTTTATCCTTTTCCTCTCGTTTATTCCCCTATACACGCATTCCCCGAGAGCCGATGCAGTTTTTATTTTCCTCTTCCCTCAATCTTTGTCTATTCAATTTCAATATATATACGCGGGAACCCGGCTCTATATACCTTTCCCCGCGCTTTTTATCACATCGAAATTTCCAATCGTCGAACCGACGTCAGAAAAATTACACTCCCCGGGGCATCCGAGACACGTGTTTACAATTTTACGAGCGTTGGTATCCATTCCCGAAACGTGTCATTCGTCACTTTTCCCATTTCGAATCTTTGTGTGCCCTTCGCACACCTCGCGCGACATTTCGACGCAAGCTTTCCCGCATCGATTTTATTTTCAAAGGGCTCTCTCTCCCACGCTGAAATCACCGATCATGTAATTCGCATGGTTTACGATTTGTGGAATCGATGAAGCTCCTTTGCCAGGATTAAATTGGACGAAGGTAATTAAATTCGACACACATGCACACACACACATTGTTATGGAAAGGCCTGAATTCGGGGGGAGGGAGCGGAATAGATCGGAGCTTGTTATTAGTTTGCGGACGGACAGGTGATACGTGTTATTATTCAAGGGGATAAGCATGCATCGGAGCTTGGGAGGACAAACGCTGAGGGAGCCAGTCCGACGCGCGTTGACTAACAAAGCCAGCCGTTTCTCGTATCTCGGACAGGCACGCTTGATTTGAACTCGATCATCCGAGCCACCCGCTGGAAATTAACGACGTATCCCCTCGGACGTTCCGATGTCTCGGTCTCTGCTTTTCCTTCCTTCCTTCCTCCTACTCCTCCTACTCCTCTCTCTCTCCCCCCCTCCCCCCCGAGGCTTCGAGGCTCTGCTTCTCATCCTTCCGGCCAGCCTCGATTCCACTCGACTCTGATTGCCTCTCTCCCACTCGAGATCCTCTCTTCGTTACAACAAGCACCGATACCTCATTGCCCGGTAATCTTATCGCTCCCCTGAAAACGGAGATTGATCCAGCCACCAGGCTTCCCGGCGACCCCCTCCCCCTCCTCCTCCACCGGCCCCGTCGCTACCCCTTTCGTTGGCAGTTCTCGTTCCTGCATTTACGGCCCTTTCTCAATTCCCGAAAACTCGCTGATAACGCCGTTGCCTCGGCAATCTATTAAAAGCGCAGATAAAGCGTCGTAAAGCTCCTGAAAAAGATTGGTCGGACTTTCATCCACTCGGTCTCATCCTTTTCTTCCGTTCTCATCTCGTCGTTCGCTCCATCATCGACCTCCTTTCCTCGAAAATTCCTCGCTCTGGCGGATCTCGCAACACGGAACGGAGATTCTGCGATACAATGGCGCTCAAGTTATTCGCATGACGGATCGTCCCTAGCGGTTTTTCGAAAATTCGGCATTACAGTATAATAAACCCTTAAATCCGTACGAGCAAAATAAACCGCTCTCGCGGACGGAGTTTCCGGTCTAGATGCGTGAAAATGCCAGTTTTGTTAAATTCTTTTTCACAATGAGTAATTCTATCTCGGATTTTTGTATTGTTTGATTTAGACTTTTTAAAAAATGAGATAAAGTATTATAATAACGTTCCGTAAAAAATTAGGAAAAGGAAAATATGTAGCGAAACAAAGCTGGAAATAAAGGAATTAAATTGAATGAAAAGTAAAAAGATTATCTAAAGCTCTAAAATGAAATGTAGTTTAAAAATAAGGTTATTTATATAAATCAGATTTATGACATTATGACAGATTATGTATTATTTTTAACTATTTTGAGAAATATGAAACATTATGAAATTATAATACTAAAAAATATTGTAGAAGTTTACTATATCTGGACGTCATACTTTCAATTTGAGGAAAGAATCTAAATTGATAGATATGAGTTTTTGAGACATTCGTCTTATTACTGTCGCTGAATACAGCGTTATGAGAAAATGCAAGTTTGAAGATTTATGTACACTTTATGAAAATTTTATGAATTTGCAAACGTGTCCTTCAAGCTGCAATATTCTTCAATACTATAGACTGCATAAAACTTTAAAAAAAAACTATTTTTTACACTTTTGGCCCGAAACTTTTCTTAATCGATGAATAATTTAATTCGGAAATAGTGTTTGAGCGCATTTTCACATTTATTGAGTAAACATTTTCGCACTTTGTGTGCAAAAATGTTGACACCTTTCAAAACATATTTTGTAAAAATTCGAAATAAATATTTCATGGCTTTGCTACGATGAGAATCGTACAAAAAAAAGGATACGATATGTTCACGTATCAATAATGCATTTCTTGCTTCGACGAGCTTTCGGTGTCTCTTTCGAGAAATATAAAGCTCGCTTCGCGTTAGCGAGGAACAGATTTTATTTCCCTCCGGGTATATGCTCTTTGATATCACTCTTGGTACACGATTCTCGCTTTATCTCGTCTCGTCGGTGCGCGACTATAACTCGGAGCGAAACGAGACTCCCGAGTATTCGAGCGTCTCAACTTGTTCTCCCGCGCGGAGGTAGCGGCGCCGCGAGTAGCCGCCGGAAATAAGAAATTACCACTTACCAGACGCCAATCTGGCGGAATAATTAATATTTTTCCGCGCTCGGTCCGCCGCGAAAGAGTTTTCGGTCGAAAAAAAGTTATTTCCTCGGGGAAGCCCCTTTTTATTCTCTTGTTTATCGCTTTTCACCGGAGAACAATAAAAAATTTTCGATCACATCGCCGTGAATTGGATTTCCTGTCACTTTTATGACTCCCGAAAAGATAAATATTTCCCGCATTTTCCATATACGTTTCCGAATTATTCGCCATGTGTGTTTGCGTCCTCGGACGATTTGACATTTCTGATCGGGAGGCACTCTCGCATCGTTTTGTTCAACGCAACGATAATTCCGGTGACGAGTCGAATATCCGGAGATGACCCAGAGGGAGAAGACTAGCCCGGTGTTTCGGACATCGTGTGGCTTTCCCGGTGCGGTCGCTTCGAATATGGACGAAAATTAAGGGGAGAGAGCAGTCGCGCGAGCGTGAAGCATCCACGATGCGAAACTTTGCTCTCTCACTCTACCACTATCGTTCTACTGCCACAATAACTACCCCCTTTTGTCCTCACATTGTACATTTTTACCCACTCAAACGATATTCTGTTCGTTATAATTAATTCCGTTAATTTTTCACCATTTATTAATTATACTTAAAAATACTGTATATTTATTTTTCCACACTTGTTTTATTTTTACCGTAAATTCGTATACTTTTTATTCCGTGGACGTTATTTCGTACGCGTGGGATTTATCCTTTGTATAATAAATTTTATGTGTATCTCTCTCGTTAGTTTTATCTCCATCTTTCGGTGTCGGCGCGCCTGCGAAGCTCCCCGTCGTGGGCGAACGCCGGGGAAGCCACTGGGGAGAAATATGACAACCTCTTTGATCGGACGTCACACTGAACTAAATATCAAAAGGGGGAGAATTTGCGTGCGCGAGGGAGAAATTCTCGTTATTCCTGGGTTGCAGTTTACCCCGTGAACGAGTATCGATATTTCGCATCGCGCCCTCGCTTCGCACGACAAACTTTTCGTATCCGGCCTCGGAAAAGAGAGGAAAAACTAGCTGGCCGCCCACTGCGCTCCGATGAATTCCACGAAACCAAAATGTAGATCCATTTTTATTTATTTCAAACAATCTCTTGCTCCTCTTTTACGCGCGTCCCTACTATTTTTACATCAAATACACACGTACATTCGTAAGCGTACTTTATCCCCGATGCAGATATAACGGATTTTAAAGGAAAAACAAATATGCGACGACGATGAGAATCGTCGCTTAAAAAATAAAAACGAGTAGGATAAAACATTATTTCGCGTTTCGCTTGACGAGCAAACGTCGCGAGCATATATATCGTCGGTATTTCTGTTTTTTTTTCTTTATACAAAAATTCACTATCGGTTAACTTTTTTTTTTTATTTACACTCAGTTATTTCATAGCAAATGAGATAATGAAATTCGTCATAATTTATACACACGAGTATTCGTTCCTTCCGGCGACACACAGTTCGTCCGGCCATTTTTTTCTAAGTACACGTTTTCACATATTTATCTTTGTTTGGAATATTGAATAGAAGCTCTCGTTTCGATGATTCCTCGGTGAACGTATCCTCGGGCTCGAAACTTTGGCGATAAATAATCACGGGCCTCGGGCGATATTTCGCGTGTCGAGGAAAGGAAGTCGCGGAGGAAGAGGAAGAAAAAAGTCGGTCGTTTTTCCCGCAGTACACAACCCGTTACGATCGTCGCGTAAACCTCTCGCTCGTTCCGGGCTCTCCCCCGTTCACGTATCGGATCGTTACGAATCACGGCCGTAATCTCATAACCCCGGGCACTTTTGGATTCGGTCCAGTGACGATATTCGGGGGTTCGCGGCAAGCGGCGGAGCGTCGCGAGGAAGAATCGTGCGCTCGCGCGAACGAGACCCGCTGGCTCTGTAAAACCGGCTCGCTAATTCAATTTGACGAGCCCCGCAGGTTGGTCGTGCGCACGGAAACGAGCAATTTAACAATCATAACGAGACTCTTTTTCGCGGGTTACGCTCCATCGTTATTCCCACTCCCGCGAGCTGGCTTTCATTAAACTTATTATTTAACAAATTTCGGTCGTTAAACGAGCCCGAGCGAGCTCGCCCTTTTTTACACAATTTCTTTTAAGGTGGTCCAATTATTATTAACTTTCCAAGACGCAGGATTGAAAAAAATTCATAATTATAAATGAATGTACAGCGCAAGTTTCAGAGCTTTTCCTCTACTCGGTTTGGCAGTAATTAATTTATAATGTTTCAACAGTTTTTGACCACTTATCGTACCAGTTCGCGCGACAGAATCTTGTCATTAAATTTTCTTTCGTTTTTTAGAAAAAAAAGTTGGTATGTGTTTTTACACGTATCACCATCCAAAGATATTTATTAAAAATTAAAAATTATTTCGCGATAGAGAATAATCCAGTTGTTAATGTGGTGCTGGCGTGAGAGCGTTTATTACGTTACTCGTCTGCTCGCAAATTATTCCTTTACTGAATTAAAAACTGGCAGTTATACCGCAACTTTAAAAAATTAGTTTTTGCTTTTATGGGATTAATCACGTTATTGTTGAGTTTGTGAAACATTTTAATAACCGAAATTAGTTTTCAAGTTTACTTTTGTAACTTGGTCACTTTTATTGCGAAATTTTTTTCTTAATTTTTCATACTATTATTTCATTTAAAAAACTTTTTAAACATAACCTCAACAACATTAACTCGCTACTCTATTCAACATTGTCTATAACGATCGGATTACAAAGGACTACGATAATACAGCGAACTATACGACAAGAGAAACGAGAAATAATTTTTCGTAGTGATTGTTCATGTAAAAAAAAAATCTGTCATCTTGAAATGAGTCAGTCGTACTGGTGCAATTTTGAATTGTAGCAGTCGAAAAAATAACGTAGTCGTCATCGAACCACCTTAAGAATCTCGGCGTTTATTAAAGTTCAAAGGTTGCGAATAATCGGGCTCTCGATTCTTCGCGCTCGTGGAAGCTTGCGACATCGAGGGTTACGTTTCCGCTGAGTTTCGCCTTCTCGCGTTTACTGCATTCTATTACAATACAAGGCGAGACGCGAGCTCTCGAGCATGCAAATGCTCTTCGGAAGCTTTCATCCCGCAGCGAAGTTACGTGCCTCGCCTGAGAAAATGCGTGATGATGAATCGCCGATGAAGGAGGTCACTCGCGGGCTCTTTCGTATTATTTCCCGAGGTCACACCCTCGAACCGCACTCGAATCTCCACTCGGAAAGCTCTGCCGATTCTCCGATCGCCACATTTCTACCCCGGCCATTTGTTCGTGTCAGAGTCGACCCGCCAGTCGCCCGAGTATCGAAAAACGAAAAAACTTTATTTCATTCAACTTGGAAGTTGGATCTAATATCCGGGAGAATAGCTCCCTCTTATACTTTTTTTTCTTCTTCTTTTTTATCCATTTTCTTCTTATACGTACAAGCGATATGGAATCGTCGGGTACAAGATTGATAGTTTGACGCGAGACGGAGGTTAAGGTTGCCGGCAGGACGACTCGGAGGAACGATTGGAAGCTTCTGTCAGGAGGAAGTTTCGTCGGCTGGAGCTCGGCACGGTCTATCTCGGGGGTCGCCACGTTTGGTTTCGGTACCGGCAGAGAAGGACCTTCTTGAAGGCCTGCCGGAAAACTTTGTTGAAGATCGTGTAGAATATGGGATTGACCATGGAGCTCGCGTACCCGAGCCAGGTGACGAGGTCGAAGATGTTCCGATTAATTCGCTTCTCGCAGTCGGGACAGACGGCCGGGACGAGGTTCAGGACGAAGAACGGCGCCCAGAGGATGACGAACGTGAAGAACACGACGCCGAGGACCTTGGTCGCTTTCTGCTCCTGCCGGATGATCCTCCCGTGCCGGGAGCTGTTCCTGGAGAGCAGGCTCGACGTCCTCGAGTGATGACTCCGCACCGTCCCGGAATATTTGAACAGGCATGGCGAGGAAGAGTTGTTCTTCGCGGCGAGGCTCGCCTGGCCGTTGTGAGCTCGCATCGTCGCCGCTCGCCTCAGCGGGCTCGGTTTCGTCACGAGCAGAGTCCTCGTGCTTCCTGCGAACAACGACAATATCTGATGCTGAGAAAGTTCGGGATCTCCGGGCGGGATATTCTCGATTTATTTTATTTTTTATCGGCGGTCTACGTACCCGCGCTCGATCCGCGTCTGACGGCTCGCCACGTGACGACGGAGCTCGACGCCTCGGTCTCCGATTTCGACGTCTTCCCGAGAAATCCGCTCTCGAGGTTCCTCCCTAGGGGCTTCAGGCCCTCGCTCGAGACGATCACGACGTCCCCGGCCGGCCTTGCCGGCGGCTGCCGCGAGGATTCCCCGAAGTACGGGCACGTGCACGGTGGCGGAAGCGCCAGTTCCGCTTCCGGATTCTCCTTGGTCGCTTTATTCTCACCGGCCTCGCTCACGTCCCAGCTCGAATATCGCCCTCTGAGCAGCTTCGACTCGTGAAAGCTCACCGAACGCTTTCTCATCGACGTTTTCGGCGAGTCACCGCTCGCCCTCTCGAGATGGGCCTCGTTGAAAGTCGAGGCTCGTCTCCGGTGTCTCCACGTGCCTCCGCGATTCCTCTCCCCCTGCTCCTCGCTCACCGACTTGCTCGCCCCCGCGTCGCTCTTCTCCTCGTTTCTGAAAATGTCATTTAGTCAACGGATTTCCTCTCTCAGGCAGTCTCTCTATTGGAATACTCCGGGAAATGTGCAAACACGCTATGCGAGAGAAAATAAGGGAGGGATGAATGGAGCTTCGTGACATTTTCCTCCGATGTCTCCTGACGGAGGGTCAACGAGTCGTCGCTCTCAACGTCTGACACTACTCCGATCGCCAGCTCAACTCTACCGGAAACCTCTCGAACTGCCAAGTTTTTCGCACACGTACTCTCTATGCAAACGTTCGTAAGAACTGGATTTGAGCCTGAATTTATCGCTTATTCGTGTAAGCGGATTTTTCGCCTCGCTGATCCCGTTTTTTTCCCAACGTCGTCAGTTTTTATCCACGCTTGCACGAATCCCCCCGGTAATTCGAGAAATGGAAGAAAGAAATTGCGCAGAGTTGCCGGTAATTTCTTTTTTGCGTTACTTTTTTTGTCCGAGCTCTTCATTCAAGACGTTCCGATTGCACGGAACCTCGAGGGTGCATGAGATGCCAGGATGTTACGTTATACGACGATATCAATGATTTTGCGCGTGACTTAACGGTCACGAGGCTACGAGATAACGTTTTATTATTGTTCCATAATCTCTCTGCTGAGGGTTCATCCATTTTTCGTTGAAGCATTTATTCGTTGCGTAATATATCTCGCGACAGTCGTGTTACGTAATTCAAAAGGGAGAAAATCTCGTGATTTTTCAAAAAAATTTTTAAATTAATACTGAGCAAGGTATTGAGGGATTGTTGGAACGATATGAAGCTTTTTGGAGACAACTTTGCGAAGGTTTTACTTGATTTTGACCGGAAATCCTGTCATGGCTCGCTACCTCGAAATATCCGTAGCTAATGACACTCTGATCGTATGTATACCTTTGAGAGAGAAAACTCAAGTGGCCCAAAGTACACAGAGGGTGGGCAAATATCCCCGGGGGGGAGGGGGCTTGAAAGTTGCTCCAGACTTGTCGGAGCGAACACTGGTCGAAGCTTTCGAGGGACGTACGGTCTGCAGGACGACCGGACCCGAGGGCATTTAACATGGTCGTTATGTTATAATCGTTATTATAGACAAAAATCCGAGAATAGATCGTACATTTTAGAAATAAATGAAATTCTAATGTGCTTGGATGAACACGATACGTTTCACTGATGAATTTTTATGACAAGCGAGATCCATCTTCAAAAAAAAATCAAAAACTAAAATTAAATATTTTAGAATCAGTAAAAATGTGAAGTCAAAAATATAAGAATCAATATAATGAGGATTTTATTGCGGATTAAAATATTTTATAATCAAATAATTCTTAAACGAGACCGTCGCGGTTTTAAAATTTGAAACTTTCATCACCGGTTGATGACGACAAAGTCAATTACTTCATTTTTGATGAAATATATTAAGGGATTAATCCTTACGTGTTAATTATTACGAATATTTTATAGTGTACTTCATTTGATTACAATCCAAAAAAATTATATAATAGTCCTATATATAGATTCAGAATATCAATATTCAGAAATTATTTTCAAAAGATAGTGGAATTGACAATTCGGTACCAAAACATGACCACCTTTAGAGAGAGAGAGAGAGAGCCAGGTGGATATTCGTCTCGACGGAATTAACCGCCATTAGAAGCAGCGTCAGCGCGTGTTTCCGGGAGCGTCTTTGAGTATATATCGGAAGACGAAGAACCCTGGCGATGAGCCGAGGAATTCGGGAGAAGTTTCTCGGGGAGTCTCGTGTCGTAGCGACACTCTCTCCGGTAGCCCGATGTGTAATCTTCCACCCCTGGACTCTCCTCACAAACTTGGACGACACGGGATGGGCGTCTACTGGGAATTCAATAACCACCGACCGAGACTCCCCGGAGATGACGCGTGTGCCTGCATTATTTCAGTTCGGGCAACAGGGCTTGGCCTCCGGGGTGCATGCGCCCAGGTACCCTTCCCCCGTCATCTTTCCGCGTATTCAAACATAATGACAGAGAAGGATCGCTGCTCTACGCAATAACTTGCCGATAAGCATCGACCTCACTCTCTCGTGACCTCGAGACTCCCTTTCCGCGAATCTCATCCCGCCGACGCCCCTCGTACGCGATCTCGCTTTAACGACGCGAACTTTCACGAGAGAAGTATCCTCCGCGTCCTCGGGACTCTCCGTCGCTTCCTCCATATAACTCCCCTGTATAAAAACTTTTTAAGGAGAGTCGCGAACCAAAGTCCAAATTTCGAAAAATTCAAAAAGTCTTGAAAATATGTAAAACATCAAATTGCAACACTTTTCTTAATATATATTGTTTTTTTTTTGATGACACGCAATCAATGAGTTTCAATAAAAAATTTAATAATTGAAAAAAAGTGTAAGTAAATATTAACTATATGTATCATTTTAAATATTCTGCTAGATATTATTGTTTCGTGGTTATTAATTTGAACGAGATGAAATTTTGTTGCTCATAAAATTGTAAAGTGTCGGATTTTTTAAAGAATTGATCAAAATAACTAGACCGGAAGTTTTTCTGAATTGTGTTACGAGATTGATGGGCACGTAGAAATTTCGACGTATATATCTTTTATTCATCTTTGCTCCTGCGGGTTTGCCGTAGTTTTTTGGGGAATTGAGATAAAATCGCGAGGGGATTGGTCACGTGTGCAGGTTCTCGGTGTTTTCACGCTCGTTGCGACTTATTTCGACGTGACGAATTTGCCAACTCCTCGTGAGGTTCGTGCAGAGTGCACGAACAGCGATGAAGAATTCTCGGTGTGCTGTACACAGAACACGGAGAACGACGAGCCGAGGACGTACCACTCTAATTTCTCGAGCGTCGTTCCCTTCGAGAATTCGCGGATACCGAGCCACATCACGATTATAGAGAGAAAAACGAGAAACGACATACGTCTCATTCTTCGGCAGTCATAAAAAAATTACGTGTGCGACACCGTGTCGTGAATATCACGAGCGAAAACTTCTTCGGTGCTTCGTTTTATTTTTTTTCCTTGCTTTCTTCCGCTTCATTTTTCGCCGTTTTATCTTGTTTTTATTATTCGAAGGAGAATAAGAAGTAGAAAAAGTTCCCGGCGCTTTATTGTCGTCCCGGGCAACCGAAGAGCTTCCATCCTCAAATTTTATCTCCAACGGGAAGAGTCACGCGGACACCCGCGGAGCGAGTAATCTCCGGCCGGGAGTCGTTAATATAATGTGACTCGCGAAATCTCGGTTTTCGCAATCGCCCCGGGAAACCCGATCGAGAAGCGCGCGTTCGTCGATTCTTACGCAAACGAGACACTCGGCTTTCTTTCCGTTTCATCTTTCGCTAAATGAAATCCCCGTGGAACGATAAAATGGTTTTATATACCGTCGTACACTCTCTCGCGTATCTCCAAGGTGTGTTCAGTCATGTTTTCCGCAGAATTTCCGAGCTCCTGATTTTTTCCTTCCCCGACATTAATTTTTTTTACGAGCTTAAAATGCTTCTGGTATATTTTACAAATTTTCCGAGCGAGAAATTCCGAATCGGAGTGTGAGAAATGTCGCAGCTGCCTCGAATCCTTTCCTTTCGGTATACAAAGAAGCACAGCGCATAAAAATGTGAGCAAAAAATTCGATACGATCTTTTCTCTCTTCTCTCGGAATTTCTCGTCTGCAGCGAATCAAACGATGTGTTTTTCTTTCCTTTGAGAAGACTGTGTTGCGTTCTTTGTTGAACGGGAGTCTCGTGCTCGCATCAATTATCAACGTCGTGCCCTACATACTTTGGCTCGCATTTGTGAAAGGATGCTCGGAGGTCCCAGTGTCGCGAGGCACTCGGAAAAGGCTCTCGAATGGAAAAACATCTCGCCAGGCATTGTTTTCCTTTTGAAGAGGACTTTAGCAGCGAATGTTCATTTTTCATGGCGTGGCACACACTCTCTCTCTCTCTGTCAAGGCGTCTACACACGTTATTATTTTTTCGAGGGCGTAATCCTAGAAAATAATTTATCGGCGGAGGTGGCTGGAGAGGTTTTATCGGGGGCAAGGATTGATGGGAAAAAGGGTAGCAGAGGGGAAAGTATGAAATAAAAAAAAGTTTCGATCTTACCCTTCCCTGGAGTTGCAACAGCGAGAAGCGACGTTCTGACGTTGATGAGTTTGATAGTGGCTCATCGCTTGGTGATGAGTTATCGGCTGTCCCGAGGTCGTTTTTCGATTCTGCTGGGGTGTCGCCCCGCCGGCGGGGCTCGGGGCGAGCGGCGTTTGCTGGCCGCTCTCGATGTTGCCGGAAATACCCTCGAGGCCTCTCGAAAGCTTGAGCATCTCGGCTCCGAAAGCGTGCAGCGCCGACATCGCCGACGGTGGCGGTTCGCTCTCCGGCAACCACAGCTCGTGCGTGTCCGTCAGCTCTGTCTCCGTCGACGCTCCGGACGTGTGCTGGGGTGTCCCGCCTCCGCTCTCGCCGCTCTTGCTCAGCAGGAACCTTCGCCACGTACATCGTCGATCCAGACCTGAAATTCGACACTTCTTCGTTAGATACATCGCGTTTTGTATTTAATATTCATCATTCGCGGCTCACGAGCCATTTATTCTCAAAATTCATACCTGTAAATGCATCGCGTTCATCATTAAAATTTATGAAGTTTCGCGTTCATCGTCAAAATTATCAAATTTATCCGTGGAACGTGCCATGTTCATTATCTTAAAATTAAGCTGTGAAACACGTCACGTGTGTCTTCAAGACGAAGGTGATTGTGCTCCGTTATCGAATAAACGATTGGCTATAATCTCTCTGAGAAAAATTTCTAACCATTGTCTACTAGAATATATTTAAATAACCGATTATTAATATATAGTTTTTTTTTAATAATTCAGAAAGGTAGTGGATAACGAATGTGTAATAGATATGGTACTGACTATTTCATAAAAAGTTAATTAATTGACTTCGACGTTCACACCTGGTAATGACAGCTTTAAGAGGGTACAAAACAATTTTTCAATTATTGTCTCGGTAAGCTGCGCGTATACTTTTTTAAATAATTATATCGGCCATCTATGGTTTTACAACTTCGTACGAATTATCGATAATCAATACAAAAGTTAATTACAACTCTTTATCACTCTAATCGTCAAGCACAGTTTATTAATTCGATCAAAGAAATGCATGTGAAGCAGCGTATCAAAAAGCGGTCGTGATTAAATTTTATACTTCGAAATTAAATTTCTCATACATATATACCGAGAAACATAATAAAGTGACAACTGAGCTGCTTGAAAAAGTTTCCAGAATCAAAATATTTCAATGCACATCATTTGTTAAACTATGATGCATTTAAAAAATGTGTTTAGTTCTAAAAGCATTAGTTTACTTTTTATATTATACTTGCGGGTAAACCCATCGGAATTTTTCTCGTTCTTTTTCTTTAGTGTAAAAGGTTGATCGGTAATCTACGTACAAAATTACTTTCTTGATGAAACATTTTCATTTATTTTCCAATGTATTTTAATTTAAGATTCTTGTCTCTGATGAAACTCGTGTAAAGCACGACCACCTTGATCCGTGAGACGCGTGACGTCGTTGCCAAAATGCATCAGCGTTACGCGTCGGGGGTTCATCGTCAAAGTTCATCCAGGATACGCGTTGCATTCACGGTTAAAATTAATCCGTGGCTTGGGTCGCATAAAGTGTCAAAATTCTCCCTACATCGCGTGTTTTCTTCCGTCATCTCGGTGCTCCCGACTCCTCCTCCGTTGCTCTCTCACCTGTCGCCCTTTCTGCACAGCCGAACATTATTTATCCCTGTTTTGTGGGTCAACCCAGGCCCGGAGTCACGACCCGTCTTTTCTCACGTGACGATCGATAACCTCGAGATGTGTGTCGCGTTTATCACTTCTCCTCGCTCTCGCCGTGCGGTTTTCGTTCTTCCTCTCGGACAATATGCACTCCCGCGAACCGATATAACGCGCGCCTGCTTTTACGAGTATGAAGAAAATTAAAGAGAGGGCGCGATAAATTCGACTCGATTTACGAGATTCGATCTCGACGGGGGCGAGAGAGAGTGAGAGAGAGAAAAAAAAGCTCGAGCCGGAGCAAGAGGATATTGAATGTAAAGTGTCGCGAGAGAGAATACGCGATTTCGTTATGGGGATCCTGAGATTAGGCCGGCGAGCGGTATATCGCGATTTCGCCCCGAGCACACAAATATGCGTGCATAAAAATTCACGTACGTCAGGGAGTACATAAAGGGGCGAGGAATAATGTGCACGTACGTGGCAGCGAGCGACGATAAAAATGCTGCCCGTGGTAGGAGTGGACGTTTCTTTGCACGTCAGTTCCGCTTTCTCGAAGGATTACGTGATCCCTCTGTAACGCTTTTCATCCCCATCGCCACCCACCGGCCCGATCTCTCCCCTTTTATTTGCAAGTAGATTGCCCGATGCTAATTTTTCACGCTTATTTTTTTTCGAGAACCGCGTGGGCCGGTCCGGCGTCCCTGTTCTCGTAAAAAAAAACGGAGAGAGCGAAGGGAAGAGAGAATTTCTTTTCACCCAGTTTTATATATACACGTCCGACCCTTCGTGCAAAGCGTCGCACACGAAACTCGGCCTAGCACGAAAGCTCTCCCTCGGCCGGTTCTCTCGCTTTGTCACTACGGTTCTCGCCCCGCGAAGGAGGAGGAGCGACCGAGAGAAAAAAAAACGAAACACGGAATCCCCCATTTCCATCGCGCGGCGTTCGCTGTCTCTCGCGTCGTGTTCTCTTTGTCTGCACGGCCGCTCGTCTTTTCTCTCGATAATCGATATTTCTTTGTGCGAGCGTCTTCTTGCCGAGCTGCAAACGAGCCGGCAGCCCGGCGCTCAATTTTTATCGCGAGCTCACTCTCGAATCCCGGAGCGGCGTTCTCACCCGTAACCCCGATAACGAGAATCGAACGGCGCCAGGCTCGAACCTCCGAATCGGGAAAGGAAACAGTCCATTGGTTCGGTAATTAGGGACGCGACGACTCGTTATCGAACGCCCGGGTGCAAAGCTGCGCGTTCCTCCTCGATCGAGGAAAATAAACGTTTGGAAATTCACGGGGAAAAAAAAGGCGCATCCGAGAGGAGAATCTCTAATGTTTTCCAACGACAGGGACAAAAGGAACTTTCGAGGCTCGGAGCTTGGAAAAAAGTGCGGGGCGGAGCCGGGAACTATACTGTTTCCGGGCTCTTCCGGACATTGCAGAGAGACCGAGAGAAAAGTTCAACCTCGAATTCCGCGAAATCGTCGAAACGAGTCGATTTACGTGCGACTTTCGTTCTCTCGGGCTCGATGGAAATAAGCCAAGGAGTTACGGAAACTTTTCACCTCCCGTAAGCGGTGAAATAATTATTTGTTCGGGGAGTTGTTCTCCCGACGAGTTACGAGTTACGCGAGGGCATGGTTTCATTTATTACACTTTTTGTTCTCTCTCTCTCTTTTTTTTTCGCGTGCTCGTGTTCCCGGAGGAAAACGGGGTTAATAAACAGCCATTGGCGATGACACACCGATGGAGAGCCCGAGTAATTTCATCCCTCGGTTACGATGGCGCAATCGGTTTACGCTGACGGTTTATACAGGAATATTTTCTCGGGAGAGGAAATATATATACTTGTCTTTCGCTCGGCTCTCTCGTCATCATTTTGAAAAACTAATATTATTAATCCTCGTAATCGCGGTCTCCCCGTTTTCCTGGCTTTCATTCGAGTCGCGATTAATTCCCAGGTGGAATCTCGGGGATATTATTATTCTCGTGGCGCTCCGGGGCGGTTTCGATGTTTTGCTCTTTGCATGCAATGCGACTGTGCTCGCAGCAGAAGTCTACGAACCTCCTGTTGTCGAGCCCTGAGGCCCGCCCAGCCATCCGGAAAACCGACTCGATGCTGACCCGCCAATGTTCTGACGCTCCTCCGCCAGCAGCCTCACAGTCAGTGCATACGTCAGTAACATTACCCCGAGAGGAATGTAGAAACATATTATGCTGCCGATTAACTTGTAAAGTGGATCTGGTATTTGACAGGCACCGTCAATTACCACGGACTCGTCCTCCTAGAACAGACAATCCTTCATTATTTTTTTTTTCCTGATCAGGATACATTATTATCTCTTTTTTTTCACTTTTTGCCCCTTTTTCTAAAATTGTTTCGAAGAATGAAACATCAGTTTGCATCGAATTCGATGAACGATGATAATGAGACACTCATCGACGAATAATTGGTTTTATGGCATTTTTATGTCCTTTTTTACGTTAAAACGTTCGTACGCATTCAGAACATTCGTACAAACTTGTTAATCAATTTTAAAAAGGATTCACTACTGTTTTAAATTGGGAATGCGTCTTTTATTAAAATTTACTCATTTTTCATGCGTTTACTATTTCAAAGCATCGAAAATAACACATTTATTTTTGTAATTTTGAATCGGTTCCTGCGATTTCATCCTGTATATATTTTTTAAAGCGATTATTTCGAAATCCTTTTCGAAGGACAGCAGTAAAAATATTTATGTGGTAAATCTATCGATTTGAATTTTTCAAGTCTTAAAATAACGAAAATTGTGTGTAAGCTTACAGTATCGGAAAACGATTTCTTTTCCACTTTTGAAAGTTCACTGCTTCAGAAAATTTTTGACAGTAATACTTTTTTATAACACAAATTATAATGATAACCTGGTAAAGTAATAATTTAGCTTTTATTTTTCTGCTAGATTGCAATTTAAAAAATCCACCTCAAATTTATTGAGGATCAATTTTGCTGCAATCTCGTGTTACATAATAACCATAATATATTTGAGCGTAAACGACTATAATCATTTTTCATTTTTATAATCCCAAGCAAGCAATATTAGTGATGCAAATTTATTAAGGATCGTGGCGATCTAATGTTATAATAATCATAATATGTGTGAGGTTGAATTTAACCATAATCATTTTTCACATTAAGGAACCCAAACAAAACAATGGAAATGAAAATTAATAGCATCGATAGAATATCGTAAATGAATGGTTCTTTTTTACGATTAAACGAAAAATTCAATTGGAATTCCTCAAACAGGTACGTGATACGAGTTGCATGAAATGTTTTTTTTTTTATCTTTTCGACAGAACGCCGGAGCAGTGTCCGAGCGTCGTGTCTCTGCTGGCCGAGAGCTACAACCCCCACGTGAGATACGGCGCGGCGATGGCATTGGGAATCGCGTGTGCTGGTACAGGACTGAAGGAGGCGATCGCCCTCCTCGATCCGATGACCAACGACCCGGTGAACTTTGTGCGTCAGGGAGCTTTGATAGCCTCGGCGATGATACTGATACAGCAGACCGAGGCGACGTGCCCCCGAGTTAAGGACTTCCGAGCCCTTTACGCGAAGGTCATAGTCGACAAGCACGAGGACGTAATGGCGAAATTCGGGGCGATCCTCGCCCAAGGAATCATCGATGCGGGTGAGCATGGGACGCCCGGGAGGATTTCGTAGCCCGGGGTGAATCGCTGACCTTTCCGATAATTTCTTCAACAGGTGGGAGAAACGTGACGGTATCTCTACAATCGAGGACCGGGCACACGAACATGCTGGCTGTCGTCGGCGCTCTCGTGTTTACCCAATATTGGTACTGGTTCCCGTTGGCCCACTGTCTCGCTCTCGCTTTCACCCCGACCTGCATCATAGCCCTTAACGCCCAGCTCAAGATGCCGAAGCTCGAGTTCCGTTCGAACGCCCGTCCCAGCGTTTACGCCTATCCGGCACCCCTCGAGGAGAAAAAACGCGAGGAGCGGGAAAAAGTTACGACGGCTGTGCTCAGCATGGCCTCGCGGACCAGGCGCCGCGAATCCGAGAGACGAGCTCTTCGGCCTTCTCACGAAATGATGGAAGTCGTAAGTTCTAATCCCGTCACTCTCAAATCCCCGTTGGCTTTCATGGGTCATCGACGATCCGGGCGAATTTATCAAATCCTATCATCGTTTCTTTTTTGAATATGCAATCGAACGAGTAACTCTTTCTTTTCCTCGACTCCCATATATAATTATGAAAAAGCACAGAGTCGAAGAATGAACTTGGCGATTGTTATTCAGGATCCGCCAACCACCGAAGCGTCCAAGGAGTCGGCGGAAGTCAAGGATTCGGCGAAGGAGAAGGAGGGAAAGGACGATTCCCACAGCAAGAAGAAGGAGAAGGATGACAAGTCCGAGAAGAAGAGCAAGGACGATGATAAGAGCGAGAAGGAAAAGGATAAGAAGGAGCCCGAGCCGAACTTCGAGATACTTCAGAATCCGGCGCGCGTTATGCGACAACAGTTGAAAGCGATTCAGCTGGTCGAGGGAAGTCGATACGTTCCGGTAAAGGATGTGCAGATTGGAGGGATAATAATGGTGAAGCACATCAAGCCGGACATTGAGGAGGAACTGGTCGAGCCTGTCGCAGGTAAGCTCGTGTTTTTGTCTCAATGCTCGAACGGATTTAATGCGATGCTCTCTTGTTGCAGCCTTCGGACCAAAGCCCGACGAGGAGAAGGAGACCGAGCCACCGGAACCTTTCGAATACACCGAGGATTAAGCTCAACCCTCTTCCTCCCTCCGGACTCTGACCTCGGAGTCGCGTCGCTCGTTTTCCTGCCGCTTCGTCCCTCTTTCCATTTCCGTCGATACGTCGTAGCCGATTGTCAATCTTCTTTTGTAACACGAATAAAATTTGGTCCTCGAGGATCTTTTACGTACGCTCCGTGTCCCGATTCATTACCCGCTCCCGAAAAATAACCCTCGTCTCGAAGGTGAACGGACTCGGTCGTGTAAATGGAAAGCGTTGACGAATGAACGTCTCCGATCCCATCTCGCAAGTACTCGCACTCCTTTTTTTTCCCTCCCTTTCACTCTTTTCCCTATCCCCGACGCTCCGGCGACCAAAGTCCAGCTGGCGAACGTGACATTTCGCCAAAGCTCGGACCAGCAAAATGGGATTAAGTTGGAAGTCAGGATTAGGCCGATCAAAGGGCTCGGAGGGCTCAACGGATTCGAGAGACCATTCCTTCGAAGAGCTCCACAAAATAAATTACATCTCTTTATTTTCTTGAAAAAAAAAAGGATAAACAGAAAAAGACGAAGGTCGTGAACTTTTCTGGAATCTCCGACAAGCGTTTCTCGCCCGTATCGTGCGTTTATTTTTTTCTTACCTTGGAATACATGAGGCTGAGAGGCAAACTCATCGCGATGCTCAGCAGCCAGACGAACGTGATCTTCAGGATGACTCTCCGTCTCGTCTTGTTCCTGCCGAATTTCATGGGGTATCGCAGGCTGAGATAACGGTCGACGCTTATCGTGCACAAGTGCATTATGCTCGCCGTGCAGAAAAGAACGTCCAGGCAGATCCACACGAGACAATAGACCGAGGGTAGAGGAAAGTATCCTGAAAATCCGACGAAAAAAGAGAACAATAAGGTTCAACTTCGTTGAATAAAACTCACGGTCGATCGATGATCGACGATATTAAATTGCGTAACGAATTATAGGCAGAGTGGTCGAATTCGAATGTACAAAGGTGCCTGATGAATTTCGCAGTAAATTAAACAGACCACCTCCGAAAGCGAGTGTTTAAAGGGGGGAAAAATGAAATGATTCGTAGAGCTGTGACAGATCGAACGATAGGAAACTGATGATCGAAAATTGCGCAACAAATTGTGTTTATATTGAGAATGGACGAATTAGAATGTACACGGGATGCCTGACGAATCTCATTGGGATAAATGAAGTGTCGTAATGAAGGTCTGTGCGTGCCCTGCGGGGCAACGATTCGCGCCAGGTGCGGGTGCGTTGAAAAGGCGCGGGATCAGCAGTCCGTGACAAAGCTCTGGCTCTTTCTCTTTCTCTCCGGGACTCGCCGACGGCGGGAAACAGCCGCAGTGCGGTATATGTGCGAGTCTACTTTCCAGTTTGTGCGTCGCCGCTATAAAACCTCCCTGATTTCAATTTAACGCGTATTCGAAGCTCTCCGGTCATTATCGCGCCGTCGTTATCCCATCGCGCACCTTCGAACATTTCGCGTTCTGACGCTAAACTCTCCCTCTCCTCGTATACCCGCTCCTCAAGTTATTCGTAATTAGCTCGCGCCAAGTACCCTCTTCCTTATATAATTTTCCACATATTTTAAAAGCGAGACTATCCAGAAACGAAGTTACTCCTATGCAGAATGCTAAGAATCAAATAAAGAATGGCTAAAAATGTTTTAATGCAAATTTTTGCTGTTTAAGAATGCAGCGGTGATATACCATCCCTGGAAAAAGTTAATTTTATCAGTAAATACTTGAAAATATGACGCACTTTTTATTACGTATTCTCGTGTGATTCGCAATAGTTGAATAAAATGTAGAAAAATCGTGCTTTTTTATTGTTGAGACAATAAATAAATAAATATTACAGACGAACTCGTAAAAAAAAATTAAGAACAAAACCTCGGGTTAAAATAAGTTTTCGTAGCATATTTATAGATTATAAGAGAAAGGGTCAAATGTTGACAATTTCTGATTGATGTATCTATTAAACCATTTTCAAATAAATGTCAAAAGATTTTTAATCAGATAGAAAAATAATGTGGCATATCGAATCCTCATGCTTTTAAAAGCCATGTCTACACGTCCATAATATTATCATGAGAAAATTATCCAAATGTCACTGTGAAACTGATGGAACAAAATCTAGCTCGGTTAAATTTGTCATAAGAATATGAAAAAGAAAAAGAAAAAAAAAGACATGAAATCATAATTATTTTATCGAGTTAATAAAGCGAATTGAATAAAGATCGGGGAAACGCGAAACCGCAATTATTGGATAAAACAGAATACGATTACGTGGATATGCAGGTATATTGATTCGATAAAATAAATAAACTCTCTCGTTCGGGCGATTTGGTTAATTCAATAAAATAATTTCGTTTAATCTGAATCTGTTGGGCCATTGTTTAGCAAAGTTGTGCAAATTTGACCGGAATGAGGGGGAGAGTTGGAAAGCGAGTGCTGTGTGCGACGGAGCGTAGATCGTCCCGGAAGGGCGCCGATAGCGCGAGCCAAGTGCATTTTCGGGGGTCTACGTGTGCCGGGACTCAGGGTCGATCGATCATCCACCGCGAAGCATATGTAACGAGGCCAGATTCGATAACGCGACCGGTTAGAAGCGACCCGAATTCTCCCCGCAGGGGCAACACAAACGTTATCTCTCCACGCCGGTTTAGGATTATTGGCTCGGGGAATAGTGGTTATTTTCTTAAATTACATTGCAGCGATAAAAGAGACGAGCCTCCGAAGCGGCTCCGCCTTTGTCCGAGCTCGCCTATTTTCCGGATACACGCTGTTTTTTCACCCCCCCGAGGAAACAACCGTCTTGCCTCATTTTTCACGTTTCCGCCTCCAGACAGCGCTCCGACGTCCCGCCGAAGCATTCCGCAACTTATTACGAGCTCTGTATCCTCCGGAACTCGCAGAGAGATAAAAATGGGCGGACAGCTCGATCGCCTGAGGATCGCGCGTCTCGCCTTTTTTTTAACGATGAGCGACAACGCGACCGCTTTTTTTCGTATGTTTCGATTGATATTTTGCTATTTTTCTAGGCGCACTCTTCATACGACTTCGCATAATGCACTCTATTCTGATTAATTGATTAGAGGTTTCATGTCTTTTTTTATATAGGACACATCCGCATCGACATTATTTTAAAAAGTATTTTGAAACGATATTATAAATTTTAAACACACTAAACTATTCACTTTTCGTATCATTGAACATTACTGGAACTGACACTCGATTTAACTTGTCGAATTTCAATGAAATGTTTTTCGGTAACGAACTACCTTCGAAGACTCGACATGTCTTGCCCCGACACTCAATACCGGCCTACTGATTCTAAATTGCAACATAAAACCGAACAATTAAGACCGTGTTCGGTTTTTCACTCGACCTCGATTGGTCACCATGGGAACACTAATGACAGAGGGATTAACGAAAATTTGAAAATTTTTTTTCCTCGTTACGCTTGAAGAATTTCCTCTCTTTTTTTTTTAATGTTTGCGATCCCCAAACTAGTCAAGTATATTTGTCCAGGAATATTTGATATAAATAATAGAAAATTGTGTTGCAAGTTCCTTTCACATGAGCTGAGAAAATTTAGCGTGTTCACGGACCTCCAGCCTGATTTTTCGACAATCGAAAATAGGAAAATCTCAAAATTTCAAGTGGCGATATCTTTTCGTATCCTCGACGATGTCGATTTCATAATAGGTAATTCCTGAAAATTTTTGCAAGACGAAATCAATGATTATAACATCAAGGTCATTATTTCCAAAGCAGCGCACGTTGAATTTTTTTTTTAATGAGTAGAGATTAACCAAAAGGTAATGTCCTTTTTAATATAGGATTCGACCGTGTGACGAATGTCAATCGGATTGAAACATCGAGAGATTATCCGCGGTCCAAAATAACACAATATGTAATACAAGTGCGGAAAGCGAACGAATGCCGACTGACATAAAGTTGCGTCAAGTTTGCACGAACACGAGCGTTATCGTCTGCACGAATGTGAGTAGATTCACCGCTTTATGCAAATACGCAGGAGATCCATTTTCCACACGTGTATGACAAGATACTCTTTTTAAGGAGGTTATTCTTGCACGATCGTCACTTTAAAATGTTTTTTTTCATACATATATAAACTAAAAGTGAAATCACTCTCGACTACATTTTTTGAAGATACGAGTAACAACTTAAAAAAGAGATTTTTTAACATGTTTGAATTTATATTTTGCTGTTCTTCTGGATGTATACTCCATATAACTTCGCATAATGTGCTCTATGAAATCCAACTGACACTCTGTTGAAGCTGACAGTCACTCAGTTGAACTTGTCATTTTGCTATATGAAATGTTTTTCGGTATAACGAACTACCTTGCAAGAGATCCGACACGTCTTATCCCGACACTTTATACTGGCCTTCTGATCGTCGAGGTAATCTCGAAAAATAAACAGTTTTTTTTCCTCATTAGGCTCGACGAACTTTCCCTGTTTTTATGTTTACGATCACCGAACTATGCAGATATATCTGTCCAGGTTTATTTGATATAAATAGTAGAAAATTGAGTTGCAAAGTTGTTCTCACATTATTACACGTATATGTTAAGTTGTAATAAAAGTGAGCTGAGAACATTTGGCGTGTTCGAGGACCTCCAGCCTGATTTTTCGAGAATCGAAAAGAGGAAGATCACAAAATTTCAAATAAAGATATCTTTTTGCATTTGCATAATTTTTGCAGGTTCAAATAAATGATTTTATAACATCAAAGTCATTATTTCCAAAGCAGCACGTTAAATTTTTTTTTAAATATAGATTATATAGTCAAGGTAATATCTCAATTACCTTAAAAGTTGTCACGTGTCTTGATGAAGATTTTTGAAAAAATCGAAAAGGGCCTTCAAAATCTCGCAAAATTTTGTTACTGAATGATTCACGAGCTATCAAACCCCCCAAAGTTGCTGATATCTAGGATTACTTTTTATCTAAAAGTCGTACATTTGTCTTGTATATAAATTAAAAAATGTACGATTCTTGCAATTTATTTTTTATTGACAGTAATTTTAAAACGTTTTATTGCAACTTTTCTTTCACGAAATTGTTAAAAACTATAAATTTTTTGATAAAAGGCAGTGTCTGAGTTTTACGAGTCGAACGTCAAGAATTTCCTCTTTACTAGAATTTTCTGACCCATACATCTTTAATGGTTGCTCGGAAAGTGGGTTGTGAGAGCCACTACCAAATATCAAAATTGTCAACAAATGCTAATATTAACATTAGTCCAAGGCTCGTTGTTTACCTTCCTGCACACGTGTGTAGAAGTAAACACGATGTTGTAGTCAAGGTAAAAAAGTCTTGAAAAGTTAAATAAGTGCGGGAAATTGGCTATGTATACTTTCCGCACGTAAAAATGCACTTGAAAAACGCACTTTTCGAGTAACCATGAAATAAAAAACGTTATTTCGGACTGGATTGGGCATCGTTGCAGGAGAATGAACTGCGAGAGATCCGATCGATGATGAACGTCCGTGCGGTGAACGAAGCCGCTTTCAATCGCAGGAGAGCCGAAAACCCCCTCGCGATAAGGGAGACAGAGACAGCCCGTATAGCGTTCCGTTCGATTCTCGTGTACACGCACGATCAGTCGCGCAAACACTGTTCCCGAAGAATCGAATTACTCGGACACTCGTATACAGTAACGCGATCAACCTGACGATTCGAGGATTTTTCTCTCCCTTTCGGGGAAAAAGAGATTAAAAAAATAAAAAATAGAAAAATACTGGTCAAGAGCGCGAGTCGATCTCCAGCAGGGCGTTCGAATTTCCACGCCGGGGAAAAAAAATGATTACGAGGTTACGGCGCGACACGCGTCGCTGCGTAAACTTTTCACCGCGTTTCTGCAGCACACCATCGATCGAGTCAATATTTTATCTTATTAATTTCAACTTGTCCGTTACATTCCAAATTTTCGTCGCTGGAGTATTATTTTCCTGAATACCGCTTGACAACTCTCGTGTTAGCGACAAAAATATACTCGAACGACTTTATTGATTTGCTCTATTTCAAAGAGTGACCGGCATAACGTTTACATGCATCTTTTACAGCGAATGGAATATTTCACAGTCAATCAGTCTTGTCAATTTGACAGTGATATTGAAGTTAAATTGCACTTTTGGAGATAATTTAGTCAGGTCGAAAGTTCTGTCTATATTTGAACCTGCAGCGAAATATTTTATGATTTCGAACCGAACGTGTGTACGGGTTTTATCGAGAAGATAAATATTTTTCTCCGAGCGAAAATCATTACACCGTCCCTTCACCGTCAGCCGAGCTTTTTATCTCGGCTTTTTTTTTCATTCCCAAAATAACAAAAATTCCATATTGGAAAAATTCGAATGTTCGAGATAGATACGAGTTTGCTCTTCGGCTGCTGTCACCGCAAATATGTTAGCATTTCGGACCCGCGTGACGGACAACTGGATATACGCGGCGGCAAATCAAAGCGGACCGACAATCAACTTGACCCGACACACGTCACGTTCTGGAATGGGCGAAAATTCAACAGGGAGGGAAAACCTTGATAAACGATGATTTTTTGATGCACCTCTTTTGTGGACGACTGTATAAGCAAAAACGGTGGAAATTACGAAGTCAGTGGGTCTTGATTATTCGGAGCCGCTCGGATAATTCGCGGCAGTGTCCGCGAGTAAAAATTAAAAATTCTCAGAGAGAAGAGCGCGCACGCAGGACACGACGAGAGTGTTGGAGTTTCCTCTCGTTATCCGCGTCCCACCATTTCGTTCTTTTCATCTTTTCCAGCTCTTGCCGTGCCGTTGCCGAGCAAACGAGCGATGCGGGAAGCGAGTTCTCGTTGATAATTGGCGAAAATTCAGACCCTCGAGGCTCTCGACGAGACTCGCCGAACAATCGGACTTGAAGTTCTCGAAAGGAAAAATCTTCGGCGCGATCGATGCTGAGGAATTGGCACGAGAACAATTCCTCGAAAACCGTGAAAAACTCTCACTTTTTTGCCACTTTTAATCCCCGAAAAGGTACGTGTCTTTCTAGCTGATTGCGAGCCATTTGATCGCTTATTCTTTCTCTCCTTTCTTTCCTTCGGGACTCTTTGGGAAAGTGGGGAAAAAAAAGAGCGAGAGGCAGTTTCTCTTAGTCCGCCTCCGGTCCGTGCCCGGTTGAAATCGTGCGTGCTTTTTCCCCCGGGCGAATCGGAGCTCGCTCCTGGAGCAGCCACTTCCGCTCCGGTCACGCGATACGTCACGAAAATTCGAGTAGAGGGTTTCCGGGTTTATCATCGCAACACACAGAGTCGTACCCCTTTGTAGCAGGCTTGCGATAAGACTTTGCTTTTTCCTCGTTTTTATTTTTATTTTCGGCGAAATATCGCGGAGAGGGAGAGAAAGAGCGGCGCACATGCCAGCGACATCTATTATCCGCACGAAATCTGAGTACATGTGCGTACAAACGGTACGTATGTATTATGCAGGCGCTTACAGCTCTCGTATCGCGCTTACGCTCGAGCTTTAACAAGATTTCCGTCAACGATAAATCGTACATGAAACACACATACACAGGAGTCCCGAGAAAAAGATAATAAGTCGTTACTTTTTCCATAACTCGACCCATTCTCAATCGACCTTTGACAATATATTCGTTTTCTCTTCCTCTTCTTCCCGTTCCACCATATCACATCGTGACCATTCCCTCTGTGGATTTATTGATTATAATTATAGTGAAATATTAAAATAGGTCTAATTCCATGAGATTGCGAGGCTCGAATGTCGCCTCGATTATTCCCTGCGTTCGGTTCATTAGAAAATTGCTCATCGATTATATATACATGATGAAAAAAATTCATTAGTTATTCAGAGGATGCGATACGGCGTTATCGAAATTTCGTTGTCTGGCAGCTGCGAAATGGTACGGTGGAACAATGCTTTCGCGAAGCAACCAAGAAAATTGTTATCGATCTTTGCGGAAAGGTCTCGTTAACGCGATGTGAAACGCGCGATTAGCGAACGCAACAGCCGAGAGGTGTACACAAGAATAATTGTTCCACGGAACATTAATATTCATACAAATTTTCCCGGAGCTATGTGAAAGGTGAAAAAATTGAATAAACACTGGTAAAAAAGCAAAACGTATGATTTTACTTACACGGAAAAAAAGCATTACTGAACTTACATTTTTGATGTACATAATTTGAGAATTGAAGCTCGTATTTTTTAAATATTAAAAAATTGCTTTGTAACTTCAACACATATAGTTTTTAAATCGATTCGAATTATTTCTACATCATACGCTTCAGTAAATTTCAAACGTTTCGTGCAAACACATTTAGGATTATTATTTTATGAATTTGACGATTAACTGAATAAACACTATTAAAAAAAAACAGAAAGTGTGACTTTGACGTTCGAAAAAAGGATATTTATTGAATTAAAATATTCGATAACATAGCCCAATTTTTGAAATATTTAGTTAAATTTCATTGTAAAAAATTTCAAAAGATATATTCTCCAGTTTAATTCATATTTTTAAAACGATGCTTAAAAGAAATGTCGAACCATCGACATAAACGCAGAGTCTCGATTGAACGAGTTTATAGATAAAATTGATTACTTTTTGGCCGGGGATGTCACACACATGGTCTTTGAAAGCTTTTGAAAAATGGAGCTAGGGTGAATTTTGTTATGAGTCGCGTCGACTTTTCAGGACGTACGAAAATTAACGCCGACGGTATAATTTTCGAGCTGTACGAGTTATAATCTTAATAGAAGGCTTACGGGTCTTCCGCCGGCGAAACATTCATCGTTTCCCGCACTCGAAACAACGCGATGAGCCCGAGCCAAGCGGTCGAGCAAAGAGCGGAGTGGGCTAGGCGCGTTAAACTTTATCCCGACGCGGGGAAAGCTCTCCATTTCCCTCCGTTCGGCCTTATTTCGTTTACGGCGAGCCTCGCAACTTTGCTCGCACAAATTTGACGCGCTATTCGGATATCCTCTCAGCAAACGCAGAGCAAACATTATATAGCGTCGGTGAAACCGGACTCTCTTCTTTTTCGACATAAAAAGCGAGCGAGAGAGATATTAAAAAAAACAAAAAAATCGAAAATATATATCATGTACAGCATCGCGAAACGCCAGAAAAGTTATCTGCGCGAGGCAACGGCCAACTTTCTCACGGGGAGACTGAAAACATTGGTAAAGCGAGACGAACGGAAAAAAAAAGGAAGAACACGGTTTCGATTTCCTCGAAGCTCAATCGAGTTATCGTGTCCGCGGGAACACGAAATTTTCTCTCTTTTACGAAAGAAAATAAAGTTTAGCATGGAAGAACGAAATCCGATAGGCGTGTAACTTTGAAATAACGAGGCTTTCGCTGGCACAAAAAGCACCGACGGATGATGTTTGATTTCTCGTTTAAGATATATAATTATTGCGCATTCTCGGGTATGCATGCTTACCCAGTGAAAATTCCGGTGAGGAAGTAGGGTAATGAGACAGAAATGAATGGAGACATCAGGGGAGTAGAATCGGCGCGGGATGATTTCGTAATGGGTTGCGCCCAAGTTTACGCGAGTCTGAATGAAGTTTTAACGAAGCAACGTGTCCGCTCTCCCGTCATCCTTCGCCCACGACGAGTCACGCAGTGCAGCCGCGTTTTACCCATTATAGCCACCGAGAAATATAATTCGCTCCGAAATTTTGGGAAAGCCCTTGTGCGCGCGCTACGGAGCGCCGTTAATGGATCACTCCGAGGCGTAAAACGAACGGAGCCGAGCGACGATGAGATTTCCACGCGCTGACGTGCCTCGTTACCTTTCCAAGCGCATCCTACGAAATTCCTTCTCCATGTCCCGACAGAAATTAACGTCGCGATGGGTAACGCGCCCGATTTGCTCCTCACCGAACTACACTCTATTCGAAATTTATTGTAAGGAAAAAGGCTTCACTTCCGGAACTATTGAGTCTATTGAGAAACTTATTGAAGTCCCTTAAACGACAAATCGCAATGTCGTGTGACTGCGTATATACGAAGGGAATTTTATGCGAAATATCACAGCTGCATTAAAAATGCAATATTCCAATTGAAATAAAGATTTTTAGGATTCTTTATATAAATGGTGAATTCAACTTTAATAGTTAAAATCATCAGAATTGATGTTTTTATGTGAAAAATCTAAACTGATACCATATTACGACAAAACATATGCCATCCTATTACGAAGTGGAATCGATGTCGCTCCAATAAGAAGGAAAATAACTGTGTGAGAGAAACGTAAAATGCCAACAAATGATTGCTATAGTTTTTAGAGTTATTTTTACTTTATTGAGGCATTTCATATTGATTTATTACGATAAATATTTGTATTGGAGAAATTATTGTTTGAGAAATTTCCACGGATAAATTTTTCTACTGAAATATTATTTCTGAGAAAACAACATTATTGAAGACTCCATTTTTCATATTAATTTATCTTTTACGAGCTTTGCACAACATAAAAATGTTTGCGTTGATAAGTTGATGTTTAATTACAGATTTGACCATAAATTTTTATGAAAATGTTCTGCCTTCAAATTGATGATTACGAATGAAAATATAGACAGATATGCAGGAAATCTATGCGAAAACACAATAACGAAAATGTCGGATATTGTACTGAAAAATGATTCAATTTATTAGTGTCGGGTATTGTGAACGTTTGGTCATGTCGTATTCGTAATTTGTAGAAATGGGTATCAATAATGTCGTGACGTCACGTTGCATATAACAGTCACTTACACAATAATGAGACGATAAATTATTATGAATTTTTTCGTAGCTATTACGGGCGGTCTTCAGAATGTATTACGATTCAACTCTGTTCGATTTAATAGCAGAAGAATGAAAATTTATTATCAGTTATTATGTATGCATTATACTATTCACTGCCTATGTAAAGAGAGAGTTATTTTCGCGCTGACAACAAAAGATATTGATCGATGTCCAGTTAAAAACGTTTTGAAATAAAGGCTTATTTTTGTCCAACTGTCTAATGAATTGAACTAACTTATTGTTATATGAATAACACTTGATTGTTTTTTAGTATATTTTGGGAAAAAATTGCATAAAAGTTATAAATTAAATAAAATTATAAAATTTTATACGATGTGTATACTCTATGTGTTCGTCAAAATGAATGTTTTCAACATATTCATGAGTTCTCCCCAAAAAGATATACAGTGCGCTCTCCCAATAAGAGCCCCGGCAATAAGAGCCCTTCCCCAGTTTCTCGCTCGAGCGCTTCCCCCACTCCGACTCGAACTCCGAGCT
>JAPYYW010000228.1:0-96212 GCA_030522545.1 Cremastinae sp. A BG-2022a | reverse complement strand
GAACGAGTCAGCGAGCGCGAAGCGCGCACGGAGTGGGGGGCCATAAAAATCTTCCCCTTGGGGGCTTTTGCGTTCTTATTGAGGTAGTGAACTGTATCTTTTGAAGAAAAGGGAAAATGTTATTAAAAATTGGAATACTAAGAGATAAAATTATAAGCTTTCTAACGATACCAGAATAATTTGGCGTCGACCATTTTTTTCACAAATCCAATCAAAAAGTGACTTATTTAGATGCAATTTTTTTTTTAAATTCTGACGCATTTCATGGATTCATTTTCATGCCGATCGGTCGACTTATGTAGAATTTCATATTCTGCAGAGCCATTTGGACATGATGAATTAAAATAAAGTAGCCTTTTTTAAAATCCACGTTATAAGCTTTCTCTGTGTCAAATTTCATTCAAACCCGTGCAGCCGTTTTTGCCTGATTGAGTAACAAATATTCAAACATTCACATTTATATACATATTAGTAAGATATAATAAGATAAGATTAAAGTTAAATTAATGCAAAGAATGATTTTTTTCGGAATTCTTACTGAATTTCGTGTTACGTCTAAAATAAGAGGAAAAATTGATGACTTATGGTGAATTTTTGTATTTTTACAGTCACTTGGACAGAACAACGACATGGGAAGATCCAAGGAAAACCGCGGCTGCGGTGAGCGTCGCCGCTGTCGCCGCGGCGGTCGAGAGTGGAAAGACCGCTAACGTAGCCTCGACGAATCTGGGACCGTTGCCCGAAGGATGGGAACAGGCACGGACCCCCGAAGGAGAAATATATTTCATCAATCATCAGACACGCACGACCTCTTGGTTCGATCCGAGAATTCGTAAGTGTCTTGACTCGTCGCTCGAACCAGTTCAAACATTTCGAAATTAATATAAAAATATATAATGAATATTAATTTTTTAGCTATCGAATTAGGTGCATTGTTCTCTGTAACCACAGGAAAATTCCAAAAAATGAATTTAGAAACAATTTCTGAAAACGTTTCATTAGAAATTCAAATAATTAAAAAAAAACTGGATCACGAAATTTATTGAATATTTTTACTCCTTGGCAAATTTTTTAAATAGAATATAATCGATTTGAAGTTATCACCAAAAATGTTCTATTTTTGATACCTTGATACATCACATTTTTGAAATAATAAAAATTTGATTCCCTGTAAACGTTGTGCGCAAATTTATGCTAATGTTTTTAATATATACGAAAATATTGATGCAATGTAGAAAAAACCTGAAAAAAGATACAACTTATCTCAAACTTTCTCAAATATTCCTCCTACTATCAATTAAATGGAATTTTTAAAAAACATTTCATACCATGTTGTTTTCGTAAAAAATATTTAATGATGAATTTATTCATAAACATTAGAAGAAAAGTTTAAAAAATGAATATCGTTTGTGAAATTCTTGAATAATTTTTTCCATATTATTTAAGAATATAAAAATTAATGTTTTTTTACATTTTTGCAGCGACGCGTCTCCAAAGAGCACCCACTTCCGGCGCGTTACTTCCCCAAAATTGGCTTCAGACACCGACCGGTGCTGCGATGCAGAGTAACCAGAGCCTACAAGCCTGTCAACAGAAGCTTCGTCTTCAGTCCTTGCAGATGGAGCGTGAACGTCTAAAACAGAGGCAACAAGAGATAATACGTCAGGTGACCTCTCTTTGCATATTTGAAAAATTTCCTCTATACATTTTAACATTTCAAATAAACAAATTTGCAGAAAACATTGTTCCTCTGCAAATATTTATTCTTCAACAACTCTTAGTCGGCTCTCATTAAATTTTATGATCCGTCAATTAACAAGCTATTTTTAAGTCAACGAAACGAATTTGACTGATGATAAACGTTTGCTCGGTTCAAGGAAAACTTGTGCTCATGATTTTTCGGTGAACTCGTGCCGATGGCCTCATTAGTATACATCCGTGCTAGAATACATCGAGCATAACCAGTTTTCTTCAAATAAATGCGCCTCAACGTGAAAATTTGAAAACTTCGTTCACAATTTTTTTTTCTTGTTTGTTTCATTTTTATTGAAAAAAAACGTATTAAAATTTTTCGCAAGTCCTCAATGGTTGAATATTTGCATCTCACGTGTCAAGTTTTTTAAAAATAGTTTTACATTTATATTTTCATTTTAAATTAGTGAAAGAACAACGATAAATGAATAAAATTGCTGAACTTCTCCCAACAAATCTGATGCATACGTTTCACATAATTCACATCTACTTTAAAAAAATATGAAAATTGACGATAAATGTTTTTATTTTTGCAGCAAGAGCTTATGTTACGCCAAAGCACAACAGACGCCGCGATGGACCCTTTCTTGTCCGGCATGAACGAACAGCATGCCCGACAGGAGAGTGCAGACAGCGGCCTTGGTCTCGGCTCTGCTTACTCTCTGCCTCACACGCCTGAGGACTTCCTTGGCAACATGGATGACAATATGGATGCCACAAGTGGTAAATAGCTATTGAATAGATGCAAATTAATTATGAAGTATAAATATGTGTACTTACCACATGAATTTTTTTTCCTTCGTAATTGTGAGTCGATGCTTCGTTTCAAGAATAAATGTACAAGTGTGTTGGATCTCAATGTTGAAAATTGTTTGCAGAAGGGGGAGCTCCGATGGAAACTCCGGACATATCGACGCTCAGTGACAATATTGACTCGACTGACGATCTCGTGCCCTCGCTTCAGGTATTTTTTGGCCCTTATTCCCGGAAGTGCGTGAAAAGTGAATATAAAAATTGATCGAAGCTTGTATAATGTTCTGCAGTTGGGAGAGGAATTCAGCAGCGACATACTAGATGACGTGCAATCGCTCATTAATCCGAACACCACCAAGCCCGAAAACGTTCTCACTTGGCTGTAGCGAGAGGGTTCTCTTTGCGTTAACCACGAAGCACGAAGATGAAGAGAGAAGCCGACTGATCGTCTCATTGCGTCATACTTAAATAAGAAGCGAGGGGGACGAGAGAGGGAAGGAGAGTTCAACGTGCTTGTGAGGAATAAAACAATGCATTCGTTTCTTTTTTTTTTTAATGGAGAGAAAAGTGACTACAGGAAGGAGGAAACGTTGAACGCGGCGGGAAGAACGAAACAGGAAGCTAACGGACTTTGTTCGCGAACGGAGACGCAATATTTTTATAACCCGAAAAATTCGCTCATCGATTATTCTGTAAATAGCATTACGATGTACGAAAATGTTCTGTTATTCAGTGAGCGAGACGAGACGCGTTGAGGAATTCTATTTACAATGGAGAAATCGAGAATGAGAGCGAGGGCGAGAAATAGACGAGTTTACAGTTTTATTATTATTCGTACGACAATAACGATTGCACGTAAATGTTCGTCCGTCCGATGGACGTATCTGTGCTTTGTGTAAAGTTTCAAGAAACGTGCAATACTCTATTTGATATTTGTTTTACCGGAGATAGAGACACGACTGGGGTTTTCTTCGCTCGTGCATCAATTACTTATCTTCACACGTTGCTTCGGGTCTGCTATCATGACGTATCAGACTCCCGGACGAAGAATAATAATAATAATAAAGAGCGGCATTGAACAGATGCGGAACAGAAGCTTCCTCGCGGAAGCGAAATGAGAAAAACTGGAAAAAGAGACCAAAAGTGCCTTTTTGTCATTTTAAACGAATTTATTCACTAAACGCGTGAAAAACTTTACATAGAGATCGTAGAAGCAATAACGGCCGTCCACACCGAGAAATGCCTTGTGTCAACACGTGTACTTTTTGAAGCAATAACGAGAGAGCGAGGAGCCACGAGCATTTGAGATTTTTGACCTCTCTGCGACAAGAGATTGATCGAATAAAATGTATTCAATGAAATATACATATATATATATAGAAATGTACGTATACACTATTACATACGAATATACATATATTGAGAGCGAGTTTTTAAATACTATTGCAACAATGTTGACGTTAGTGTAAAGGACCGATTTTCTTTTTTTTTCTTCTTTTTGTAATCATTTCTCAGCCTCTGTGGCCTATTATTCGTTTCATTTCTCTTTTTTGCTTTCCTTTTACGCTACAGATTTAAAGAATTATTTCCATTTATCTTGTAACGTGTCTTTCTATATTTGAGACCATTTAGTCTCTTTCTCTCGCGCTCTCTCTCTCTCTCTTTTCTTATCTTTCTCGGTCTATGTTTCGAGAACGATGTCAATACGTTGTTAAAGTGAAAACGCGATCTCGAGCTTCCGCTCTGTGTCTTCCATACGAAATGAAATTCAGGTTCAAGTTCGCATTCGGATTGAACCTTGATGTGCAATACGAGCCCAAGAGGACGGAAAAATCGACTGAATCACTTGACCGAGCTTCGCTAAAGATAAAGAAAGAAATGTATACGGAAAATCCTTGAGAACTCGAGTTAGTTCACGGCAGAATAGGTGAACGATTGGAAATGTTTTTAACGTAAACTTTAACGTACATTGTTCTTACGTAAATTTTACGCTGCAACAGGCTCCTGAGACTTTTCTCCGTTTTTTGAAAATCGCTCGAAAAGTCGCAGTGAGGCCGAATTTCCGATGTTCCGAGTTTTCAATAATACTTCGTATCTCAGTTGCAAGATCGACTCGTTATACTTGTCTGATATAACGTAGATGCGATTGTTTTTTTTTTCTTTGAATCAGGAAAATCGGAAGAGAGCAAAAATGTGCCTTCGGTCGAGATTCGGCCAATTATTTTTTATTCGCGTGCGAAGCATTTTTTTACGAATTTTCGTTAAAATTGTGTTAGTAATTGTCTGTTCTTAACTCCGACGCGTGTCCAAGAAAACTCGGCAAAGTTTTAAAAGTATTTGTCTCGCTCGAGATCACTCGGAAGTTGCAATAGTGATTCTTCTGTCGAATATTTCTGTGACGTTGCTGATATGTATGAAGATTTGCGTGTGCGCGTGTGTGTGTGTTTTTTAATCGTATTACTAGTTACGTCGTCGAGGGAAAAGAAAAATTGACGAATAGTGAAAAACGACGTGAGCGGTCTGAGGAACGAAAAAAAATCGAGTTGAAATTTCTATTTTTAGGATACTTTTTGGAACGCTAAGAAAAATTATTTTGTACAAAGCTTGTGAAAAAGCTTACTGTTGATCAGTTGTTAAGAGATGCGATATTTCGAACGCAGACTCGATCTTGAGAGAGGAGAACGATTTTTTTTTAATTCGCGAAATATTGATTCGACGAGTCGTTCTCTATCTTCTCCAGTTACGTTTCGGAAATTCTTATAGTTGAGATCGCTTTAATTATATATTAACGTTACTTTGTTAAGAGGATATACAAAATATTATCACGTCGCTTTTAGTCTAATAACCAAACTCTTTTATTTTCGAAAAGCCCACGAGTGCCTTCGCTACCTTTTTTTCTGTCTTATTTTTGTTCTTTGAAGAACGAACGAGGATTTTTTTACCACGTACCTCCGTTCGTCCTCGACAGAGAATCAAATTCCGTATCTTTCGCGTATTTTTTCATCTTCACTCGACAAGACGAACGAAATTGTCGTCAGTGCTAAAAGGTTATTCAGAACTGGGAATTAAATTACTTGTTTGAGAATTTTTCAAATTTTCATTAACACAATTCCATTTTTCATTTTGTTAAAATACAAATTTTTGACGAAAACTTTACAAAGTCTCGCACCACTGTTTCTCGAACGTGATGATATTTCAAAAAAAACTTGTATGAAATTTATTTATGTATAATCAAAATCAAGCATGAATTTTAATTGAGCGTAGTTTTTTAAAAATTTTTTTAATAAAACAAAATCGTATTTATGACGAATTTCCCTACTTTCGAATAATTGCCTTTTTCCACACTGTTCAAGTGGAGATTTTGTCTCAATCTGAAGCATACCTTGCGAAGGGAAACGAAAGCCAAAAATTGTTGAGCAAACTTTTTCGAAAAAAAAAGTTAATGCTCTTAAAAGACGATTGCTCATCTCTCTTTCTATTTTTTTTTCTGTCGCGATACTCTTTGTATTTAAAGATAGAGAGCTGTAATATGCTTTGTTAATGAACATGAATGTTTTCTCTGGTGGAGTTTGGCGCTCAAGACACGGTGCGACGGTTGACGAGAAAGTTCGAGGAAATTGTCTCCTAAATTGACTGAATATAACGAAACGAAGAGATTACATTTGAGACGATCCGTAATTAACTAAATTTTGTCTCAAATTGTACAAAAATCGACTGAATGCGGAGACATACTTCCGGACACGACAATCCACGTTCCATTGACTCAATTTATTGTTTATCGCGAATCGAGTTACGAGGAACGTTAATTGAACATGCAAATCGTATGAATCAAAATAATTTTATAATTGCGTGCAAATAAGTGAAAAATTGACGAAAATCAAATGTGTATGTATATTTTTTTTTTACCATAAGAGAAATTTTAGGTCTTGGGTCAATTTTTGAAGCCTGTCTCAAACATTTTATTAACGAATCGAAGAATACGAAGATCGACGAGGGGTCACATCGCAGTTTTAGCATTGAAACATTGCGATCTTTCGTAAGATCCTTTCGCAAAATGCACTTGGGCAAAATCTGTACTTTTTTTTCGAAAGAATTTCGAAACGGAAGATATCATGAAGCAGGTCAACTTAAATGTTATACTCTGATGGAGACACGTTGAGGAGAAGCAATTAGTTGTGTAATACCAGTATTTGAATAAGCTCATTGACGTTCGTTTGTAACGTACATTTTTATATGGGTAACAAGTGCCTTAGTTATTAAAATAACAATAAATATATATTATTTACTTACAAAGTATCCACGTCACATTTATTTTTGTCCCTTCGCATTTTCTGTGCATTTTCCTCAGGTATTTTCTTTTTTTTTAAATCTCATTAATCACTTGGGGAAGAAAATTTCACTGTTCGCGAATAAATCTACTAGAGCCACATTTTTCTTATTTTTATTATTCTATGGTCGAGTGAGAGTGGGGTTAAATTAAAAAAAACGATGAACAATCAATGATTTTAATAATTTATGTATTTTATGGTAATGAAAAAAGGAATATTCTCATTTGTTATTACAATTTGTTTTTTCAAAAATTGCTCTTAAATTGTACGTTTTGGGAATGCTCCGATACATTTCTTCGATGATCACCCTCTTGCAACAATCACTTCAAAAAACATAAAGTTTTTATTTTCATCGAAAATACACATTTGCATCGCTGTATTGAAACATTTGGACGGTAAGCTATTATACTATAGTTTCGTCAGGTTTATCCCTAATAAAGGACCAAATTCGCAATAAATCTTTTTTGTTTTTCATATGAGTGAGAACATTCCGATTGGTTCCTGGACACGAACCGATCATAAACCTGTTATACTTTTCCTCAGATTTTATAGAATTTCAAAAAAAAATAGAGAAGATAAACAATTGCCTTCACGAGTGATGAAAAAAAAAATCGAAATTTATCGAATCGAAAAAAAGGGGGAAAAAGATATCATGAAATGTTGTATATACACAAAAGAAAAAAAATCTGATCGGTTTGTCAAGTCCCAGTAAAAAATTGTCAATTTTCTCATTCGCCTCTCTTTGGAGGCCAAAAATTAAAAAAAAAATCCAAATATATCCACCAAAATAAGTTTTCTGAAACCTGACTATTTTTTCCCTAAAAATATCATTTTCGTGGTGTGAAAATATATTTTTATCATCTTCGTTATATAAGCATATTTATTTATATATATATATAATATAAGATTTATATCTTATATATGTATGATCTATGTATTTATATATAATTTACAATGTATCGAAGTATTTGGTAGACTTAAAAATTCGTTTCGGTACCAAATATAAACTTGTATTTTCTTCGATGACATATCATATCAAAAAGTATGTTCTTTTTTTGTCTTTTCTCTTTTCTTTACTCTGGTTTTAACAACTAAAACTGTTATTTATATTGAATTGTAAAGACAGTCGATACGAGCGTTTAGAAAAATATCCGTCATTCTCCTCGTTGTTCAATATATATTTTTCAATCTCGGCTCGAGATCATCTCTATTCTCAAGAAATACGCATACCGCTCCCTTTTTGTTTCTTCGCTCGAAAAAAATGTGTTCAAATGCAATATACGAAAGTCCTTTCCCCCAGTTATGTAAAAAAATATAAGAAAAATGCAAACGATTCGCTCGCTTCGCACTTTTCCTACTCCGATTTCGTATATGTTCGAACAGATTTTGTAATTGCATTTGATTGTACGAGCGAGGGGGCGGTTCATCAGTCTTTGCTGGTCCACTTACTTTTACTTATTATTTTTTTTTATTTTCTCAATTGTTGTTCGTTTCTTCGTTTCACGGGACGATCCCGATTTCGTAAAAAATTCCGAAGGGAAAACTTCATTTTTCCATCCCATCGCGAACCTTTTCATCCGGAGAAAAATTCCACAAATCCGATCGATGAATTAAAAAAAATCTTTATCGCTTACAAAATTGGTAAAAAAAAACGTGAATTATCGCGCGAGGTGTTTGAAACTTCGCACAGACGGGAAAAAAAATTGAGTTGACAAAAATGCATGAGAATTTAATAACGGGATGAAAAAAGGAATGACACGTTTTCCGAAATCGGTATCGTTGACTGTACAAAAAAAAGAAGAAAAAATTTCCGACTAATGACTTTGGCTCGATTGAAACGCGCTATTTTTTTTCACTACTGCTCTCATTGACAATAAACATTCGTTACAGTTCCTCCGATAAGAGTAAGATGAGGATAACAATATACAAAGGAAAAAAGAAATAAAAATGAAAAAAAAGAAAATACTCGACTGATCGCTAATGTAAGATAAATAAAAAAAAAAGAAAATATGCTCGCGAAGCGACGCTCCAGAGAAAGGAGCGACGCGTCGCGTTCGTTCTACTCTTAAATTGCACTCCGAGCTGTCAACGCTCACAGCGTATGCCCGGTTCTTCTCGACATTTCATCGATTTTTCTCGACAAACTCTCTTGACTAGAATGCAAAGTCGATGGGCAGCCTCGCTGTTTTCCATGCAACGGTGAAATTATATAAAAATGAATATAGAGCGAAGAAAGATAGAAAAAATTAATAATGGATAAGAAAAAGAACAAAAAAAAAGATACCCAGAAAAAAATCGCGAGGATGTTCCCAACTGCACCGATCATCGTATAGTTGTTCCCAGAGATAAATATCGACTTATTGTTCGGTAAACGATGATCTAGAACTTCTGGACAGGAAACATTTCACGGTTGGCAGACCGTAAAAAAGAAGCAGTAAAATACAAATATTTACTCCCAAAAGAATTTGGTGAGCTATCACGTAGCGATGACGAGTAGTGTCGAAAATGAAGCGAAGATAAAAATAAAATATAAATGGAATAGAAGATTCGCAGTTATCGTTGATATGAATATAGGTAATGAGAAGCAATGAGAATGAACTAAGAGTGCTTGGACCTGGCGATGTGGAGGAAGAAAGACAATTTGTCGTCGCACTCGTGTCCGCACATGTTGCACGTGTAAGGATCCTTGTACCCGTGGTAGCCCATGTGCACGGTGTACATGACGACGTTACCGAAGGCGATCTCGCAGTACTGGCAAGTGTACTCGTTGTTGAGCCCGACGGTGCCGAGATTCCGTTCCGGGCTCGTTTCCTTCGAGATCGTCGGGCTCGCGCGGTTGCTCGTCAAGTTCATTATTCCGGGCGAGTTTCGGTTAGTTCTCTCCGCGAGCCCGTCTTCCTCGATTTCCTCCTTGACGACGCGTTTCTCGATCTTTACAGCTCGGCCCTTGCGCCGGCTCGTTCCCGATAATTTTGGCGAGCTCGGGGCGATTTCGCTCGCCATGTTGTTGCTCGCGCTCGGATGATTGTTGTTCGAGGCGTCGCTCGCCGCGGGCTCCGGAGACTGAGTGCTCTCGCAGGCGTCCGGCTTGCTCAGGTCCAAGGGCGCGAACTTGGTGGACTCGGGATTCGCCGGTCGCAAATGGAACGTCGGACTCGATCGCTCGTTCTCGGATTCAGTGTCGCTGCGCTTGTTTCCGTCCTCGATCATGTTCAAGGCCACCGGCGGGTGCTCCATCGCCATAATCTTGGCGTACTCCGCCATTAAGTTCGATTTCAGGCACTCGAGCTTCTCGCTCGCATCGTCGGCCAGTTGATAGTTGTTCGCGATGGGAAAACCCGAGAAGACCTGATGGTTGTACGGGAAATTAATGACGCCCTGGGCCACGCCCGTGCTCAGAGTCTGGATCGCTTCTAACGGGCTAAGCAAACAATTTCGCGTTATCGGCGAGACTTCCGCCGTCGTCGCGTCCTCGTCGTAGTTGGTCGGATTTGACTTCTGCTTGGGTCCACGGCGCGTGCCGTACACGTCAATTATCGGTAACGGATTCGGCGAGCCGTCCGCGTTCAGAACCATCGCCGGGCGGTGTATGTACTTTCTCAGATGGAGCTTGAGCGAGTGACAGTATTTCGTCGCGTACGAACAATTCGCGCATCTGTACTGATACACGTTTGAGTGGGACTTCAAATGGCTGTTGAGCATCGATTTGTTGACGCACGAGTACGAACACTTGTTGCACTTGAAAGGCTTCGAGCCGAAGTGATTTCTCAGGTGGTACTCGAGATGGTGCTTGTATTCCGTTACGAACGCACATTTCGGGCACGTCAGAAGTTTTTCGGCCTTTATGTGACTGCGACTGTGCTCCCAGAATTCGAGCTTCGTGATTGCGACAAAGCTGCACTGCTTGCAGCGAAAGGTCTTCACCTTACCCTGGGAATTTAAACGCGGCGTCCGCAGACCGGGCTCCTCGGTCTCCTCCAACTCATTCTTCGAGCGTTCATCCTGCAACGGCGAAGCTCGATTCTCCTCGTTCATCTCCTCGTCGAAATTCTCAGCCTGCGACTGGGCCTGCGGGTTTTCTTCCTCCTCGCCGTTCATCGTACACTTTCTGTAATCCAACGTCTCGCAGCTCACCGCGTAATGCTCCCCGAGATGTTCATTGAACTGTGCTCTGTAATTATTCGTAACACTTTCCTTTATAATTCCATTTTTTTTAATGCCACTGCTGATATAAGTATACCATTAGTTTAAAATTTCAAATTAATTTTCCAGATTTAATAAAACTATACATTAAACGAAGAAATTTCAATTAAAAATATGCATTATTCGTAACACTTTCCTTTATAATTCCATTTTTTAATGCTACTGCTGATATAAGTACCATTAGTTTAAAATTTCAAATTAATTTTCCAGATTTAAAAACTATACATTAAAAGAAGAAATTTCAATTAAAAATATGCCTCATTTATAGCACTTTCCTTTATGTTTCCATTTTTTTAATGCTACTGCTGATATAAGTACCATTAGTTTAAAATTTCAAATCAATGTTACAGATTTGATTAAACTATACATTAAAAGAAGAAATGTAAATTTAAAATATGCAATTGTATCAACAACGCGACTTCCTTTAACTTAAGATAGTTTTATTGAAAAATTGTTTTTGAACACTCTTTAAAAATGTATTAGTATACATTTTTTATAACAGTAATTTTGAAAAGTTTGAGTAAAATTATTCTTATTTAATGCTTAAATATTGACGTTTTATGCTTTAAGGATGTATATGAGCGATATTTTAAAAAATATGATAATTTGATGAATTTTTAATAATTTGCTCTTAAGCGTATGAAAAAACGTTGTGCAAAATTTGAAATCGTTTTAATCAATATTTTAAGAGTTATGAAACTCCAAAGTTGCTGAGATTTAACATTGCTTCATATAGATGGAGAATTTGTAAATTTATACTAAATATAAATTAAAAAATATGAAATTCTTGTAAATTGTTTTATATATTCATAGTAGTGTTCATTTTGTATAGACATTAATTTCAAAACTATGTATTACCTGTTTAATGTTGTGAACGAGCAAAGGGGACATTGAAGCGTTTCCTGCGGGACTTCGGTCTCGTTGCCCGTCGTTTCTTTTATTTCGTTCGAGACGTCTTCTATATTCTGATGCTCTGTATTCCTGCTCTGAGCGAGCTCATCGATCCCATTGAGCCCCTGATACAAGAGCGGGGAATCGCAATTTTTGTACAAACTTTGGGGGCTGTATTCGAAGTTGTCGCACTGCATCGCGTTTGATTCTTGGGAAGTTGCGCTTCCTGGTGACAAACTGCAGTTTACTGTGGTCGAGGAACGTCTGCTTCTCGGGGAGACTGAGTTGCTCGTGCAGTGACCCTGAGACATGCCAGAATCGTCGTTTTTATCTTCTACTGATTCCTCTTTCTACAAAAAAAACATTTTTTAATAATAATAATTTATTTTTACAAGACCGGACTTTCGATTTAATACATTTCAAATTCTTTGTTATTTGTTGATCATTTGCACGATTACATGTTAAAAACTCTGTTAAATTTAACAAAAGTGCTCATTAATTTTTGAAACATATCGTTCAAAGAATTATTCTAAACTTTATACAATTTTGCATAATTTTTTTTCTCACGAATAAATATGTATTAACAACATTTTTTCAAAGTGTGACTGTTGTGGGTCTAAGGATACGACTTCCTTACATTATAGGCAAATTTCCTACAGTGACGCCTGAAAAATGTTTACCCACCGAAATATACCTGAAAATCTGGCGAGTTCCTAGGCGATTTTGAGAATTTTCTATTATGCAAATTTTTCGAGTTTCTTCAAGGCTTTATGCATGGCGAAGGTCAATTTTTGCCACGATCCCGTGTAAGGTTGTGTAAGAAAAAGCTATATAGAAAAAGCTTTCGCTCCTACTTTGTTTAAATTTTTTTTATCAATATATTTGCTTTTGATATTCAAAATTGTAACTTGATCGTGAATAAATGTGCATTTGCTTCCACAAACGTTTATTAATATTATTAATTAATTATATTTACTATTCATCATTTTAATTATATGTTTTTATGAAAACAATCAAAAATTTAATCTTTCACATGGATGTGTTCTTATTATTATCCGCAAAGAAACATATTCTGTTAGACTTCAGTATACATTTTTATTATAACGCGTAAAAATTTTATTCACGCAGCATGCAATAAATTTTAGATTATTTTCATAGCACACTCACTTTTTATTATTATAGGATTTAACAAAGTGTGCTATAATGTTCAAATGGTCGCCATTCATAAATCCACTTGTGAAGATACAATATTTTCTTCTTACTTTAACAAAGAAATTAGAGAAACAAATAATTTCCATAAAACGTTATTCACATTTTTTTAATTACTCCCTTTTTTTCGAAAATTATACTTTTTTCGCTCTTCGACAATCGGAGCAAACAAAGCGACTTCGCCGCAAAGCCAAAAATTCGGACATGTAATAAGTTTTTTGAAAAGAAAGATAGACGTGAATGGGCAATTTTTATCCGCTCTCCCCGACGGAGCATTCGCGTAAATTCCGATTGGAAAGAGCACAAAAGCGCGATGATAAAAGATGGGGAAATCGCGACGGGGGAAGAAAAAAAAGCCGTGGTGGGAAAAAAAGCGTTTCCAAGCGCGGAGGGAAAAATGGGGGTGGTGGTAATGGGGGTGGCGGAAGAAGATGCGATTACTCACCACTATTCTTTCGGTGATAGCGACCCAGGCGGGCGTGGTTGGCGAGTGGAGGGGCAAAGGTTGCTCCTCCAGGATGCTCTGTTGCTGTTGCTGGAGCTGCTGTTGGCTTGGCCCGAGCACGAGCGCCTCCGCAGTTTTCCAATTTCCTCGCATCCTTATACCTACATTTCGACCAAAAAGGACAACAAAAAAAAAACGATCCAGATCAGTTCCGCAAATTAATGCCTTCCTCGTTGCTGACTCGACGCTCTCAGCGCGCTTCCGCTACTTTTCCATCGAAAAAGTCATTTTTATCGAGAACCTGATTTCGGAATAATCGTTATTTACTTTTATTCGAGCTCAACTAAAGTACACATTACCCGAATAAACAGTTTCAGAAATAATCTGATGGATTTTATTATTTTTTATTAGTTTTCATTTTTTTTTTACGAAAATTCATTCTATGCTCAAAAAATCATAATTTTACAGATTTCTTTTTGTGAGAAGCGTTTTTCGGAAGGTTTTTTTCTCCGGCGAGTTTCGACTGCGAGATTTTTTTCGTGCGGAGAGAAATTTTCTCGAATATACAAATTTTTTCGGTCGAGGCCCATTGTTCGTAGATTTTTGGTGGTAGGCTGTCATGCTCGAAAAACATCTGAACGGGACAATGTCCCTTTTACAAAGGAAAAATGTAGCAACCCCGGAAAGGCTTTCTAACCGGCTGGACCAGAGCGTACGATTTTCAGGGACACAGCTGGTTCGCCAAAGAAGGGGTTTTCGGCAAGATTTCGTCAAAAAGGAAATATTCCAGGGGAAAAATAGTTTTCCATATGAGCTCGAGGCCTGTCTCTTCGATCTCCCACACTTTTTCGTAGCGCTCTTCAAAAATTGGGATAGCACACTTTTTTTTCATCTTTTTTTGAATATATCGGAAATCTTGAAAAAAGACCCCATTCTCAAAAACCTTTCCATCCGCCGATCCGGAAAGAACGACTGGTCGAAACGTGTCGAATTACAAATCTGTATTTTCACTGGCGTCTTTAAATCGAATTTGCATCGTCGGAATTCAAAGGAAAAAAATGACGAGACTCTTTTTACTCTCCAAAATAAATAAATAAAAAGTTCAAACTTTAAAAAACTTTTAAAATCGGAGTGAAATTTATAATTCGCAAGATTTATAATCGTGGATAAGAGAATTATTCTAAAGAATAAAAATGCAAAATCCTCTTCACGCTTTTTCGACGGCGAAGAAACAAAGCCGATGAAATTGTTTCTGCAAAATTGGAAAGATAGTGGAAATAATATATTCGCAACAGTGAAGGAGAGCGAACAAGAACAACATAGCGAGAGGGAGAGAGAGAGAGAGGAAAAGTAAATGTCGGAAGATTGGTAAAAACGGGCAAAATTCGTAGAAAAAGGGGTTAGCCGAGGAAAAGCGGAGGTCCCGCAGATTTTCTTAGGTAAACGAGTGCGAGAAAATACGAAGAGAAAACTCTTTGGCAGTGGTCGAGGTAGCCGGGCCTCATGCTGGCGAAAAGGGAAAGAGAGAGAGAGAGAGAGGGAATGCTCAATGGTACGGTCGAGGGTTGATTTATTCAAGTGGAGCAAAGCCTCTTTGGTCGTGCCATTATGTTTTGAGCGAAACTTGGGAAAGGAGAAAGGCTCGAAGCTACGATTTTTCCAATTCTATCTTCGTCTTGCACTTTTCGTTTTCCTCTACCTCTCTCTCTTTTTCTCTCTCGGCCCTTCTTTTTTCGCTTTTGCAAAAATTCATTGTACGCTGCTGCTGCTGCTCTGATGGTTCTGACTCGAAGGAACGCATATTATCGGTCATGGCCATAAATAATAGCTCGCGTCACACTTCGCTTTCTTTCAAGTATCATTTTGCAAGACACCGTAGCGAGAGCTACGCGGCGCATCCGCTCCGAAGATGCCAAAAACAAACAACCCTTGAAGCCAATTGCACAGGATTAACTCACCGCGCTTTCCAACGTTTTGCCAATTCTTCGAAACGAGCTTGCACATTTTTCAAACAATATGCGGAAATAATAATTCGCACGTGTCGAAACTGTCAAAATTTTCGACTGAACGTCACGTTTTTAAAAGAAAAACAATCTTAAAGTGCTACTTCGATCGCGAATATGTTTTTAACCCAACTTTTATCAGAAAAAAATTCAACAAATAAATAAATCGACGAAATAAATTTTTTTTTTATTTGTATCAATATTCAAAATTTATTTTACCGTTGAGTACCGGTGCGTAGATTATTTTTATACCGGGTCACATCAAACGGACGAGTTAGGGACGCGACAAGAGGAAACTTTTTATCAACTGAGTGAGTTCTGTAGGAGATTTTTCGTCTTTTCGGGAACGCGGTGGATAACAAAAGAGCGCCTCGGCACGTGCGAAGACGAGGATATAAAAACAGCGAGATGAGTCAAACATGAGAAACGTTCAAAGTTTCGGCATCGTCGATGGACAAAATACGAGAGTAAATAGAGAAAAAAAAATAAGGAATCGCCGTTATCGGGCAACGAGTCCAAAACAGATCGCATGGTCCCTGACGATTACGCAGAAAAAAGAACGACGAAGAAAAAAAAGGAAAACAAAAAAAAAACGAGTAGCCAACGATAAACTCGAGACACGTGTATATACAGAGAAATGAAACAACGGTCAAACGTAAAATGCGTTTTGCCCTTACGACCGATCGTGTAAATATTACTCGAAAATTTGATAAATTCCTCTATCGATATGAACTTTTTTTAAAATCATTATCTAGGAAATTTAATTTCGATTTTTGGAGTACATTTTCGATAAAAAAAATGTTCATCTTCCATGACTTTCAATATGAAAGGCGAAAAATTCATGTCTTTCAATGAAAAAAAAATTTAAAAAAATAGCATAACGTACAATAAATGGTACAGGCATATAAGTACGGAATAAGATTCAGAAGTGTTATCAGAAATTTGTTTTATTGCGAGAGAAAATGAGCTCGATGGAAGAAAAATAAAGGAAAAAAGGAATGGTGGAGAGCGATGGCTGGAATCGCCATTTTTCGATAAAGCGATCGATGCCGGGGTTTTTGTGGGTGCTCGAGATAGTCCAAGCGAGCATCGCGAGACTTGTACAATACTCTCCCTGCCTATTCCCAAATGTCTCGTAGTTCAACGATATCCCCCAGTGCCGTCCCCTCCGGCATAACCCACCCACCCAACATCCCGCCATTGCATTTTCTCTTCCCTTCATCTCTTCACGCACTATATTTACCTTCCTTCCCGATCTCCATAAAAAAATATTTCGACTCTTTTCTTTCTCCCCTCGAGCTTCTCCTTCGAAAAGCTCATTCCATGCACTCGCTATTTTTTTTCTCGCTCGTTAAATAATGAATCGATAAAGAGACAAATGATTGAACAAAAATAAACAATTTGTGTCTTTTCATTAAAATTAGAAAAAAATCGTTTTTGGTGGTTTATTTTTTCCTACGAGTAAGAACCTGTTCATTTTTTTTTAGTTTATGATATCTTTAATAAAAAGAATAATTTAAAAAAAGTAAAAATGAATTGCTGTGTGTAAAAAAGATTCGAAATTTCATCGAACTTTTATTCTTATTTTCGATTTCCAAGTGAAATATTGCGAATTTTCTTTTTCTCGCTTCAGAGTTTTGCTTGATTCGAACAACTTTTGGTAACAACTTTCTTTTGTAACTCTTGGAACGTGAGTGGAATAAGAGAGACAGAGAGGCTTTCTTGGCATTTGTTTTTCTAGAAATTTGTTGTTGACACGTGTAACGTTGGAAAATTGAGAATCAACGCCATGTACGAAAATTCGTAATAAAAGTTTCGAAGACCGAGAAAGAGATAGCGACGAGACGATGATTACATTTTAGAGCGAAAAAATTGTTTGCCAGCCTTTTCAAAGAGTCACTAACACTCAAGCATGATCTACGAATACAGTACAAAGGTCCTCGAGTTCGGTTCCACGAATCAGGCTCTGTTTCCAGGCAAAGGATACGAGAAATATGAAAAAATATTTTTCACGAAATTCTTCGTAAATTCTATACACTTTGTAACGTTCGTTACAAAACGCGGGACAATAAAAAATAATCGAGCGATTTTCCGCTAACAAAATAATCATGAAAATGGAAATGAGCAGAGAAATTCATCATGCAGAGAACATAAAATTGGGATAAAAGCTTTAAAATTGAACAAGATTTATTTTATACGATAAAAAAAAGACTTTTTCAGAAATGTAGTCGTATATTAAAAAATAAATGAAATTATAACTAACCTGCCGGTGGACGTTGTCCTGTCCGCTCGCAATTTTATTCAGCTGTCGTGATTTCCGGTGGACTCGTCGATAAATCGCGAACAATATCGATCCGGAACTTGATGGTTCGCGTTTCGGCGATCTTCTCCCCTGAGTGCGCTCAAACATATATATCACTTTACATTACAGCAAAGCATACGTAGGTCTGTGCGCGTGCATAAATCCACAAGAAAATTTGCATTAATGTGCGTCTTTTGCTGTCACAAACACTAGAATCGGGAGCGCCGCTCCGAATTGGCGTGAAAATCGCATAAAAACCGAAGAGTTATTTATTCAAGCACTATATTGTTCGTCATACACTTTCGAAGAAAAATTAAAAAAGAAATCGTTAAATGTTTCTCTTCCGAAAACGTTTTTTCAACCGAAAACCGCGCGTTGTTCGATTTTACCTCGAAAATTATTTCTCGCCGTGGACACTTATCTCCTAATTAAAAGTTATTTACAAGATATCGAGAGTCTGTACATTTTATATAAATCAGTGCGTATTTACGATAAAGGTGACGATGAGGGATCGGAAGAGAGATCGATCCGAACCCTTCGCCGAAGCTCGAGCGCAACTGCCAAGCCGAAAAGTTGCTTCGAGCCTAAATACTCCAAATCTCGAGATACGATTTCCAAAAGGGGCAACTACCCCTACCCCGGGCTATCCTCCAATCGAGTCCCCACTCCGGCTCTCTCGCTATTCATACATCTTTTTGCGGCTTTTCTCTCTCTCCCTCTCTCGCTTCTAACAACTCCTGCCCTCTCTACGTGGCATTCCCGCTCGTGTCTCCCTCTACACCCTTCCAATCCCCACCCTCGTTCGCTTCCCCTTCCAAATTCACTTCCATTTTTTTTATTTTTTCTCTCTTTAATACTTTCATCATTGTTTTATTCTCTTTCAATAATTATCACGATTACATTGGTTTTTGCAATTTCTTCATTAGCTGCACACTCTTGTCATCCATTTTTTTTTACAATTTATGTACTCCAATGAAATTTCGTTTGAACTTTTCGTTATAATTTTTATAAGTTTTGAACACATATTTTCGAGTATTTTTCGTACGACATTACAATATTCTCTTTCGGTATATTTTTTTAAGTATTTAGAAATATTAATAATAAAAATAAAGATATTATTTGTAATGATTTTTGCGACAGACAATCCTGGAAAAAATAAATTCTTGGCGTTAAATTCGCAAAATCCAGACGCTGGCTTTTGCTAAAAAGTTACCAATTTTTGAGTCTTGTTTCAACTATCAATTAGTAACTTCAGCATCTTTTAACAATAATTTAAACATTTTTCATTGTTTAAATAATCAAAATAATAAAATTTGAGTAAAACGTTTTGAAATTAATGTCTATACAAAATGAACGCTACTACGAATACATAAAAAAAATTCACAAGAATATCATATTTTTTAATTTGTATTTAGTGTAAATTTACGAATTCTTCATATAAAGCAATGTTAAATCTCAACAACTTTGGAGTTTGATAACTCTTAAACCATTCAGTATAACGTTTTCAGATTCTGCACAACATTTTTTTTATATACTTCAAAACAAAATATCAAGAACTAATCAAATTCTCATATTTTAAAAAATTTCGCTCATACATTCTTAATGTCTAAAAATAAGATATCGAATTGTAATTTTAATAAGAATATACAGAAAAAAATTTTTGCAATCATTTTCCACAATCAGTATTTGTATTCCTATAGCTCCTATAGTTCCTATAGTTGTTTCTTGGTTCAAACCAACTTTAAAAAATTTTACATTTTCTTTTATTTAGATAAGTTTTTGTACATATATCATAACCAAAAATTGTAAAAGCCCCGTATAGCGATTATTTGAGAAAGTGTATACAAATCAAAATATTTGTTAAAATTTTCTCTCTCGTTGTTCTCAAACGATTTTTATTTTATTTTATATGAGTTTTATAAATAATTCGAAAATATTATAAATATAATTTTTTAAATAAATAATTCCAAAAGAATCCCTACAAGCATTCATAATAGTAAAAAAAGCGTTTCAATTTTTTTGTTTTCAGTAAAAAAGTGGGCCAAAAAATGGAACTTGACTCGGGGATATCTTAGTTTCGGAAAAACGCAAAAAGTGCGGAACAAGTCCTCGGCGAGGCTATATATTGTCGACTCGCGTGGCGCACAGACCTCCTTGTCCCCCGTTGACCCCTCCCAACAGTCTCGACACATTTCTCTCCCTCCGATATAGCCACCCCTTGACGCTCTATCACGAATTCAGCTCGATTCGACCCCTCCAGGACTCTCATTCAATGCTTCAGCCCCCTTTCCTCCCCCTTCATCTCTTACTCACTATTTTTCTAAAAATGAACGAAGCCCCGAATACCATTTTCCACCCAAATCGAGACGCCATTTTCTCACTCTTGCATGCTTGTATTTCACTTTCACGGTAAATAAGACTCCAATAAGATTTCGCATAATTTTCCATTTCTATACCTTATACAATTTTTTTACAAAATTAGACAATTTTTTGGTATGTTTTTTAAAAAAACTTTTTTGTCACGATTTTTATTATCATTGAAAATAAAAAATAATGTCCATTATATATTTGAATTAAAAACATTCTACATTGTTGAATTAATATAAATTTATTTTTTAAGGAATTTTATGCAAAACTATTGCTTTTCGAAAATATATAAAAGGAATAAATCGCATGCTTCATTTTGTTCAGCGCTTTACAGTTGTGAACATTTTCATTAAAAAGTCTACAAAGGACATGTTTTTGAATGTGAATTTTATAGTTGGGAACTTTTCGATCATTTGATTGTAGAAAAAGAGATTTCAATAAATTTTAATGAAAATTTTTTACATAAATTCTGAAGTTCGTTATTCTAGGAAAACTTTGCAATGTAAAAATTTCAGACAAATAAATGATATTTTAATTGGGAGCCTCAAGGAATTTTTATTAAAAAGATAATAAAAATACTTTTTAAACACTAGCAAATGAAAGTTTTCAGATATCAAGAATTATTTTTAATTTTTATATTTTATACGTCTTCGTCGTGTTCACAATGATGAATATGAAAAGGCAATCAAAATAAAACTGATTTGTACACTTCTAATATAGTTGTCTATAAAGGTAAATCCGAGAAATTTTCTTATATCTTTACATTTAAAGGAAATGTCGTTGAAAAAACTTTCACACGTACCTTTGCTGTCTTTGAAATGTTTGAAAATCACGTTCAGAAAAAGTATCTGAACAAGTATGCCTGTCACGAGAGATTGCCATTACATTCCGATAAATTTCGATCCATCGAACCATATCCAATTTTCTACGTAAACAAAAGCTTTATCGTCTATACTTTGAAAGAATTTCGTTACGGACGTTGTATGATGCCAGATAAGAAATTCAAAATTTCTTGGATATACACATTTTCCTTTATAAATAAGTTTGGAAAATTACAGTTTTTAATTAAATTCCATTTTATGACAATAATAAAAATTTCCCAAATTGCTTTGGGTTTTAAATCTCAATTAGAACATCGTCGAAATAAGGATTATTCGCTTTTTTTTTCATTGAGACAAAAACCCACAAATAAAGCCCCATGGCGCTTTATTGAGGAATATTCGGGGATAACGATAGCTTAAAAAAGAAAGATTTCAAACAGGCGCACCTTGCTTTTCAAGAAATAAAAGAAAACGTGGGGAAAAAATTCGGGAAGATTATAAGATTTCGGAAAACCCACGAGAGATCAGCGGTCGAGTGCGTAAATTCGTTAAGCTCGGCACTTAAATGACCAAAAAAGTGCCTCGTTGGAGAAAGGAAAAGAATGGGAAAAAATATATGCTTTTATTTCCCGGGCATATTAAGCGGTGAGAGGACAACGGAGCGTATTAGGAGAGAAAAAAAGAGGTGTTGCAAGGCTCCCCCCCCCAAGGGAGCTTAGCGTAATTGCGACGCTCCTTGACCATCCAGATCGTAAAATTTGTATTTTTTTGCAACTTTAACCCTTTTCCTCAATATTCTTCTTTACACGTAAGCCCGCTCGAGGGAACTCGCACAGGCAAAAAAGCATTTGCATCGCCTTTGGAAACAGGTAGGCGAGTTTCACAGAGAGTTATAAATTCTCGAGGGGAGTATTTACCAAAATTCTCAAATGGGGACAAAAAAACAACTCGAGAAGGTTTCATCAAAATATTCCGAGAGTCTTAACCCTTTAACTTTTTGTCTAATCTCTCTTTCCGCTTTAGTCGCTTTCTCGTTATTGCCACGGACTTCGAAGATGCACGTTTTTGTCACAGTATACCCGAAAAGGAGTTATGAAAAAATAAAGGGCAAGAGGGAAAAAATCACCGTCCAGTTTTCCCAGATTTTTTTTCCACTCCAAAGCTGGATACACTTTATGAACTCGACAGTTACATTGCAAATGATTATAACGGCGTGCATGAACTAACGGTCGAGCATTTTCAACTTTTTTTTCGAAATCTCATCCTTTCTTTCGTCACGGCGAGGGAAAAGCGAATGACCAAAAACGGAGCCGTTTCGAAATATTTTACGAAATTTTGCGACCAAAATTAGACTTCACAAGTAAAACGTGATAAATGAAAAATAACAAGAATTTTATCTAAAATTATATTTAATGAGTTTTCAAGTTAAAAATATTCTAAGCAAGCTGTGCAAATAAGAATTTCGAGAATTAATGATAATTTAAGAGAATAAGGGATGGAAGTGCTCATGAAAATTAAGATGCTAATTTCATCAATAAGGCAATAAATATTATCTATTGAAAAATATTCATTTCTCAGAAAAATATCGAGCCCTGACCATACCTGAAGAGAACTTGGTCAAATGACGAGTAGAAAACTCATCATTTCAACGAGATGTGTATTTCACGAGTCGAAAAATGTGCATTTTACGTCGAAAATCACGTTATTTACAGCTTGCCTGATTTTTCTAAAATATACGAGATTTGACCTTTTGTGCGAGATGTTTCCCAGTTACGAATTTGAAAAATGAGCACGGTATTGCGCGGGAACTCATATAAAATTATATTTACGGCGACTGTAACTCGAAAACGAGAGGAAAATTTCACTGGCCGTAATAAAATTTCGCAAAAGGGGTTTTTCAACCCTGTAGAAATATATTGGCACCACTGAAACACCTTTGCACGAAAAATTGTGTGAATGTGCCTCTCGAAAACTAAAACTGGAAACATATGTGTGCGTAATTAAAAAACAAGAAGTGTAAAATTTTCATGTTTTCATTTTTAGATACATCAGCTATAAGTGTATTAAAAAATAAACGCAGCAAAAATGGCAAATATTTAATCGGAAAATAATGACGGTGGAATTTTGATTTCGCAGGAAAAATATCTCTGCGGGACACAAACAAGGAAGGAGGATAGAAAATGGGATGAACGAATTAACTTTACGATTAGGTTTTCTTCGGAACAGGAGGGAAAATAATAAGGAAAAGTGTAAAAAGAATTTGAGGACTCTGTGCCTCGGTGTTCGACTCAAAATTCGTCCGTCTCACTTTCTCTCGTTCGCGATGACGTTGCCTGCTCGGATGGGGTTGCTCTTATTCGAGCCGTTCCGAATTTAGGAGCTCGTAGCAGGACACTTTTGCGTTATTGCGGCCAATAATGCATAAATATTCACGAACGGAGACAAAGAGAGTAAAATTTCCAAGTTCCGCCCATGGCCTCGGACATTGTTTCAATTCTCTCGTTTTCGCCCGAGACGGCACGCTTCTTTTTCTCGGCGGAGACTCTCTTCCTTCCTCTTTTTCTTCGCAGACTTGCTTTTTCCTGCTCCCGTCCACGAAAAATACGAGCCCGAGGTAAAAACGACCCTTTCGGTTTTTGTAGAATTCGCAAGGGAAGAAAGCTGCGGAGCTTATAAAGTTTGTCGTCTGCCCCGCCCACCAGAATTCCCGGTATTAGATCATTGCTGGAGAATTTAATTTATGGCTGCGACCGGATTATGTCAAAACGTAAGAAATAAAAGTCGAGTGTTTTCTCTCGCTCTCTTCCTCACGCTTCTTTCCATTTTCTTGTTTCTTTTACCTCGATCCTTCCCTCTGACCGATCGTAACCCACCGTGCGCCGCTTACGATCCTCTGCTATTCAAAGAAAAAATTGGCAACGCGTACATCCCCGCACAACTAACCATTCAATTGACTTTTGTTTATGCATTTAGTGGCCCTTTCCTCGAAGTCAATTTTCTCTCAGTCTTATACCTTTTCACGTACGGCTCTTTTATCCGCTGAGCGCGTGAGGCATTTTCACCTTTTCGGCCTTTCAACCGCTATCTTTTTTCCCGTCTTTTCCACACCCTTACGTTTATTGGTCGACCATTTATTGTTCGCTGTTCAACGATGTTATCGCTTCATTATCGGATTTCCCACATTTCCCTGTATGCGTCATTTAATTTTTTTAATCCTTCCAAATGACACTGTTCCTCATTATTGTTCACAATTGTTCAATTTTTGACCGTTTCGAGTCGTTAGCGTTCCTCAGCCGATTTTTTTTTTCATTCTTTTTTCAAAATGTCGCATGTCCAACATCGAAAAATATGTGCTGATGATGAAATCGGCACGGTATCGCGGACGAGAATTTTCGAAAATCCGTTAACTCGTTTGCACGTCTGTTACCGGCGTGTAACAGTACTCATCGCGTACCTACTCTCGGAGTCAACCGGGCGACAATAAAAACCCAGAAAAACCAGTCGTAAATATTATTCGGAGAAAATGAAGAGCTTTAGGTGCGACGATGGGCGTCGTGTGCGTCAAGAATACGATTCAGTGAAACTTAGGCTTACATTTTTAATAATGCCCCTGAAATCCTTCGGATTCGACAATCGCAAATACGTTTCTGGTCCCGTTCCGATTTTTAATCCCTTGACTTTTCACCAAATCTTTTGTCGGAGCCAAACAAAAGTCAAACTCATCTCAATTGTAAACCTTTTGTCGCATATTTTATTTGAGTGCTCGTTCAAAAATTATATTTTCGTCTCATTATTTTTCTATTCGAAAAATCCTGATTATAAAATAAGAACTCGAGTTCAAACGCGAAAAGTTTTAAGCGTAATCAAAGTTCGATTAATTTTATAGTTTGAAAATTATTTTTACTGCCTCATTTATTTTTTTTTAATTTTGCTTACATTTGGACGAGCGATAATTTAATTGTCTTTATACGATTAATGGGTTTGTGACGACATATAAGTCATTAATGTAGGGGAAATAAATCGATTAAAGTTCATTTGGTAGAATAATACTAAAGATAGTTTCATAAACAAATCAAAAAAACGTTAGCATCGCGGGAATATTGTCGAGCACAGATGGAGGATATCCTAAAGAGAATCGGGGGAAAAAAAAGAGAAAAGCAATTTTTGGTGCCCGCTCTAGAGAAACCGAAACCGATGCTCAGAAAATGGAAAAATATTTTTCTGCTCGATTTTCGAGATTTTTCTCCATAAGAGAGAAAAGGGTTTGGCCACAGCTGTTTAAACGCCACCCCTTATTTTTTCGTGGTCTCAACTCACCCTTCACCCACGCATAAATGTGGAAAATTCTCCAGGTACGTTTTTTCATCAACCATGCTCGCATATGTCGTTCTTCCAAAAAGTTTCCGAAATATCGACACCCACTTCTATCTTTTCTTGACACAAAATAAACTGATCCACCACCAAGTATCATTTTCACAAAAACAGGGAAAAAATGATAGAAAATAAAAAAATTCCAATCAATATGCCAAAATTGTGTATATAATTTACAAAATCATCTTAATATTTTTTCACAGGAAAATATAACTTTTTGTAAACTTTCATATTTCTTTAAAAAACAATTATTTCGAAACTATATAGAGAGAAAAAAAGGAAATTCGCCAGTTCAAGAAAAATACAATCTCATTGCAAAAATAATATAGTATGCGTGAATTACGAGGGGGTGAACGAGAGCACGTGCCCTTACCTCGGGTGCACGTTTTCTCTCAGTGAAAACCATTCGCCGAATCATCGCGACTAAATACAGAAATAATCGGAATAACAAAATTTCTCTCGATCTCGTTCACCCCTTTTTCGTTCTTTCACATACGAAACAGGCGGACGATCTCTCGGCCCGAGGGGACATCCATCGTGGATCGTCGCGCCTGTCAATCGTGATGATCCTTTCCTCCGAGCGTACAGAGAACACATTTTTTTTTCTTGGCAATCCAAACTCTCCTCTTTTCCCAAAATAAACAAGAGTCTCGCTAAATTTTCTCACTATATCGATCCTAAGATAAAAAATTTTCTCAAAACGTTCTTTAAAGCTTGAATTTCGTGAAAATAAGTATAAATAAGTAAAAAAAAATTTTGGTAACATTTCGAAAATTCTCTTGAAAAATCATAAATTGTTAATATATATAAAAGCAAACTTTGTTAAGGCATACTTCTATCCGTACAGTCAAATTAAACGTTTTTATCTCAATTTATAAATCTTACTAATTGTTTTAAAAAACTAAGGGAAGCTTCTCTGGAGTTTAATAAAGGCTATGCTAAATTTTAAGAAGATTCACCACCTATAATTGAAGATATTTAAGATTGAAAATCGCAATATTTAACACGGGTCTTACGGGAGAGAACCAAAAGTTGGAATTTATAATAATAAATATCTCCATTTCTACGTGGCGAATCCTCTTAAAATTTGATACACATATGTATGTGCCATATCAAAGGAGGTTTGTGCAAATTTTCAATGAGTTCCAAAGAAAACGATAGAACTACCGTAAAAAAAATTGGATGAAAATGAAGTTCGAAACTCGTACAAGAAATGAAAAAATATAAGTCGAAGGAAAGCGGGAAGAAGCGCTCGAATTACTCGAGGAAATTCCACCGGCGAAAATAATTCTGGTCGTTTCGTTTTTTTTTCTCTGTCCCTATGCGCACGAGAAAAAACTTCCGTTTGGAAAAAGTCCATTTATCGCTGGGTCCAGCGGGAGAACACCGGTCATTCAGGAGGGTTCGCCGACTCGCTTTTTCTATAGAAAAAAAAACGACGAGAGAGCACGAGAAGAGAGAAAAAAAGAGGGAAGGAAAAAAATACATACGGTCCGATCACGCGAGATTTTTGGTGGTCGCCCGTTGTCCGGAAAGGAGAGAAAATAGCGCGGGAAGGGGAGGAACGGGGAGGGGGCAAATGCGAGAACGCAGGCTGCAAGGATAGCGTCTCCCCTCTTCGTCCTTTTGCGAGCTTCCTTCTCTCTCTCTCTCTCTCTCTCTCTCTCTTTCTCTCGCGGCGCACATACGACTCGAGATCGCTAAGGACAAACAACTGACAGCTGACCCACGCTCGTGCTGGCTTGACCCATACTTGCGGTTCATCTGCTGACGCCACCCCTCTCTGCGCGAGTATTCGCGTTTTTTCTATTTTTTTCCCCCCCCCCCCGATGCATCAAAGATGGAGCTACATCGAAAAAAACGGAGAAAGTTTTGGATATACATTTTTTCACACTTTTTTCACACTTTTCTTTATAATCTGATAGATTTAAATGTCTATTTAATATATAAAATTTTCGATCTTTAAGGGTGTTGAGTCCGTAGAAAAATAAAAAATTCGATAACTTTTTTCTTCCAATACGAAGTCGTTTGAAAGTAAAAATTGAGAGGTTGTTTTAACGCCATACAGAGATCAGTGTAAAATTTCACTTAAATTAGGAAGCTCTTTATTGAGATATTTATTATACAAAATTGCAATTTTTAACACGCGATGAGATGGGAAGGTACAAAATATAGCCATTTTTAATAATAGATATATTAATGAGGAGCTTCCTAATGTTACTTGATATTATGTAAAATGTTCAAAACTATTCCATAATTTTTGTTTTTGAACACAACATCCTGAAAGTCGTTTGATGGAGGTTGCATCAAAAACCAAGTTACTTTCATTCACGGAGAAGTAGAGTTATAAAGGAAAATAAAAATTTATAAATTTTATAAAGTATAATCAATAATTATAGAATAAATGTAACTACGCTATTTTTATTTTTCAAAATTTTATACGTTTTTTAAAAATTATTTCTTTACATGGCACTCTGATATTGTAAATTTAGTAATGATTTTTCTAAAATCCGTTTTCAAATTATTTTTATGAGTAATTTTCGTTGGGACGTTGAGCAATTAAGATGAAAAAATTGTTAAACTTTAAATACGTTAAACACTATAAGAATACGACAGAATTCATTTGTTTTATTTCTATGCAGAATGGGAATTTTCCCAAAATTAATAAAGAAACGATCTTACTGCCGGCTTAATACCCAGAAAACATTATAAAAATAAATCTTTCAATGCATTAACGTTATAATTGCTTCATTGAAGCAGTACGAAGGGCCCAATTAAAAATATTAGAGAATACGTATTCTATAGAATTTTTCGAATAATGATATTTACTGTACTTTCAAGATAATGATCAATGTATTGTACAGAATGTATAAATAGCTTTGACGTGGACAGTTTGGTTTTCCCCCTTTTTTTTGACACCCTCTTTACCTTAGTACAATATACCTGAAATTTCCAAATGTCGCCCTTACATTAGCGATTTCGAGTTTTTCTCTTACATTTTATCGCATTCTGATGGTAACGGATAATTTTTGAAACGGCCGTGTAATAAATTAAGAAAGACTACAACAAGGAAATGAAAAGATTCTACTATATTGAACTCTCCCACTGTTTTATTATATACCCTTATTATTTTTAAACGCAGAGTTGAAGCCTTCAACTTAGCACGCTTTTTTCCTAATTAGACTAAGTTGTAAAAGGGACGATGAATAGCATTTTTGTGTCGCGAAAGTTATAAATATTACGCATAGACGCCTCTGTGCTCTTTCGAAGCTATAATTTGTAACTTTGAATATTCTTTCATATTCCATCTAAAATTGCTTTTTTCATAAATTCCGTTAATTTTCCATTAATTTATATATGTAGAGTTGTTTTAAATTATTTTTAATTAATTTTATTTTAAATTATTTAAATTCATTACAGTTTGATGATGCAATGAAGAATATAATATTTGAGAATTAATCGCTTTTTTCAAAAGATAAAGCGTATCTGAACGTTCCGGAAACACTAACGTTGCTCTTGACAACGAAATCAACGCCTACACATATGAATTATTTTAATTAAATAAATAGATTTTGTATTGATGAAATACATAACGTGTGTGTTCATTGAGGAAAAAAAAAGCTGTATATGTATGTTGTGTGCACGTATTTTGGGCCGAAACCTGACGCCATGGTGGAGAAAGAAAAATAGAAAAAAAGGAAGAAAAAAATAGCGCGGGGATGGAGCTTCCCGACGATGGGTGAGTTCATTCGGGAATATGGGCGTCGAGATTGAACGCTGACAGCGATCCGGCGATCCATTCCGGGGCGCCGTTAGCGCTCGATGCGCGCGCGAGAACGGGAACGGAGGGAGAGCGCCACGCGCGTCGGGGGACGCGTCGGAACGCTCCGATGAGGGGTTCGATATAAAAAATAAGAGAGGGGAGAAAAAAAGGGAAAATACGGAAAAAAGGAAGGAGAGAAAAAAATACGAGAAAGGGACCGAAAAGAAGGAAGCGCGTGCGATGGGCGCCAATAAGGGTGAGATTTTCAAATCCCTCGAATATATGTACTCGACTCTTAAAAGAAAAAAAACGCCAGCGAAAAAAAAACGCTTAAAAAAAGCCGGAACATGTGTAAGCCGATCACCCCAATTTCACCTGTTTAACAAGGGGAACGGGAAAAAAATCGTGAAAAAAACGTGACGACATAATTGTCAAAACAGACCGGGGGCTATAATAGCGTTCCACCTGAACCGTAAAAAACTAGATAAAAAAAAGGAAACACGTGTTTACATCATTTTTATCTTTATGGACCTCCCGCGACAGGTTGAAAAAATTAATCGGAGAACAGCAGATTCTATTCTAACATATATTTTAAAAGCACTAATTAATTTCAATTCGAATCCTCAGAAATATGAATCGTTCAAAAAATGTGATAAAATTGTAACTAAAGAGAAATTTCGTTCCCACCAAAGTATATGTATATATTTTTGTGAAAGCTGTGAAATAAAGTAAAGAAATCACAGCGATGAGAGGCTGTAGAAATGAACGCGATGGAGACTAAAAAAACTAGAGCGAAAGACACAACTTCCCGAGAGAGCGTCGGAGGAGCGAATAAGAAAATGGGGGAGGAAGCATTGAGCGAAATAAAGAAAGGGGAGAAAGAAGAAGAAAAGAGAAAAAGCCAAGGGTCGTGGCTGGGTGATGTGTGGGAGGGTGGCTATCTCCGGGAATATTATATGATTACGTATACAGGAAATGTTCGTTCCCCACGTTTTCGTGTTATTTTCATGCCGGGGAGGCAGAATTTTCGCTCCCGATATCTTCCAATCTTCTTTTATTTTTTCTCTTTGGTATCCTCGTCAGAATTATTGCGTATCCGAAAGGTGAGTGATACCGCTTTTTCTCGAATGAGCCGAGGTTAGCAAAAAAAGCCTTTCGAGAATAACAGAGGGCGGCGTTGGGTGCACCGATCGCAATTATGAGGAAAACATCGAACCAACAAAATGGCCGGAGACACGTGCGCTCTTTCTTCAATAAAATCCTCTCCAATTCATATATATATATATTATCAAGCGATGTGTCTTTCAAAAATATTATCTTATTGATTCTCCATGTTGACAAGAAAAAAAAGAAGTAGGAAGCGATTACGAGACGATGACTAATTTTTTCTATCTCGAACAAACACTATATGATTTTCTTAACGAGGGGAAGACCTTTCGTCGATAATCGATTATCCGAGGAACGAGCGTTCGTAATGAGGAAAAAAATAAGCGAAGAAGTAAAAAAGCTGACGGTGAAAACAAGGCCGGGATTTACTGAAATAAAAGAGAAAGAAAGGGCACCTGGACGTTTGTGCCATATGTCGAGGACTTGGCACAGTTTTGAGGAAAAGCCATTTTTCAGTCTCCCTTTCTTTGTAAAAATAGAGTGTTTTATGTACGATTTTTTTTTCTTCTTTTTTTTTGGGGTTCGTTAGTGAGATCCGGGAGGTCGACGTTTTCCGGCGAAACGCTGGAAACGCCGACCTCGATAATGACGAGTGAGAAAATGGACCGTTTGTCAAAGCGAGCGGCGCGCACGGAGGGAGAAGAAGCTGACCGTTGGCCGATGATGCACGCACACATGCACGGATGGAACAGGCAATGCGAGAAAGTCGATACGCTTCGTGGGAGCATCGAAAAATCGGACGTCGCAGCCGCAGTTTTTATTGAAAATAGAAACGTGCGATTGGAAGAATTACAGCGAAAAATCGTTTATGAAGGGCTCCGGAGGAGCCGTGCGAGATTTAACGTGCAACCTGATAAATAAGAGAAGGAGGGAGAACAATTTTCGGAGGGGTCAATTCGGCCACTAGAGGGGTCATCCCTTGAACAATAGAGGGGTCGCGGCCTCTGGCACCCGGGGGTTAATATGCGGCCGACTAAACATTCGCACTGGACAATGCTAAGATTTATAGGTCGAAAATGTACGCACGAGGACATACTAAAAATTGGACCTACGCACACGAGTGCGCGAATAACGCGAGAGCGCAATTTATGTCCTTTCGCCCGGCGTTTCTGTGTGCGCCAGTTCTTTGTTCAAAAATTGGAAACCTTCGACCTTCCTACTTGCTACTTTCTACTCCCGGCGTACAAATGTAACAACATTTATAATCGCGGATAAATTCTAAACCTGACGCACCCCATTCCTACTTTTCGGACGTTTTTCCTCCGAACGCCCGTCACACGCCGCCATCGGATTTTTTTTCCCTTTTCTCATATTATACACCCTCTCTCTCTTTCTCTCTCTTTATTTTTTTTCATCTCTCTCGCCTTATTCCAGTCTGACAGAAGCTCCGTATCGGCTCCGATACTTCAAACTCTGTTCTCCGATCTGTTTGAATTTCGTGTCCCTGTAAATTGCACCGCTGCAAATGCTACAAATGTTCGTATCGAAAACGATGGGAATTATATTTTCCCAGATCCTTTTTCGCTCTTTTATTGTGTTCCATTTTTTGAAAATTGTACCGGGAAAGGTACCGGGAAAATTGTGCAGGGAATATTTTTTAAAAAATAATTGCATTCTCTTGCTTGAGATTTCTCGAACGAAAAATAATAGAATCCCATATTAGAGGATTCTTGAAAATTTTTTCTGAAATTTTCATCTATTCGTTTTCGTTGTGAATATAATATCTGAATGAAATTGAACGAGTTTTATAAAAATTATGGCATTTCCATACACCTCTGGCGATGATAAACACTTGACACTAAATTTGAGTAACCATGAATGAAAAAATATGAGAAATGACGTGTATCAACAGGTTGTTGGCGATTTTTTGTCAATGGTTGTCTTCCGGAACTTTTTTTTCACGATTCGAAGAAAAAATCCGGATGAAAAAAAGCTCTGCAGGGAATTTCCTGTATATGGATGAGGCGAGTCCGTTTTGTCCCTCGGTGAGATACATATTTTTCTTTCCAGCCGCTGAGATATTTAGCCCCGACTATATAGCGGTGTGCATGGCACGCGTTAATTCCGCAGCCACTTTTCAAACGTCCGGCGATGGCGGGCACGCGCGTTCGCCATACAATTTCACCGTCTCTTTTTTCATCATTCCCCTAAACTCGGCTCCCCAACAGCTTTTCCTTTTTTCCTCCCTTTTTTCTATTTTTTCCCCGTCTTTTTCGTGTCCACCTTGACCCGTACGAGAGCGACGACACTCGATACGTGTCTGGACCCGTGGTTCGCTCGCGCACACAAGCGCGACTGAAAAAAGAAGAAAAAAATGTATAAAATCGAAGAAAAGGAAGCGGAAGGAACGATTGGTCCACCTGGACGCGAGGTACGGAATAAACGTTTGTCCAAAAGAGTGATTAACGGATCTAACGTCCAGATATCCTCGGAAACATTCAACTGCAGATGAAACATTTTCGATTTAATCTTAAACAAAAAAACTTTTTTTTTTCAATTTTTAAAAGTATACATATTAAAGTATTTCTATCGAGACCGAGAATTTCTTCATTTTTACATGGTGAAATTCTTTTAAATATTACACACACATATTTAAGCGCAAAGTTAAAATTTTCTACAGAAAATCATTTTCAACGTAGACCAACAGCAGTAGATCTTAACATTGTACAATAATGCGTCGAGTGATCAAAATTAATTGAGATAAAAATTGCAAATTGAAATTCAAGAATACATAATATAATGCGATTACTTTAAATTAAAACTTATTATTCTTTAAAAGAAAACAGAAATATTTTATACTTCATAAAAGCTGTTAAATGTGGGCAAGAAATTTTCTATGGTACGCCTCACACGGTGCATCGAAGCGAAAGATGTTCAGGATGAATTTTGTGGATTTTTTTAGAACGTTTCCTTAACGGCCCTCAAGGGGGGGGAAGGAAAAAGGGATTCTTGAAGGGACAGCCAGAAATTTAACCACACGATACTCAACTTTACAATCTTTACGTCATTTTAATGTAATTTTTATGATAAAATTTTCTTGCAATATATGTATTAATCCTTCATAGGCACTTTTTTGCTATTTTGACATTCAATTGCAAAATCCATTTCTTTTCAAAAATATTACGAAATGTCAGAAAATTATTATTTACTCGTAACTTATTCAAAAAGATAATTTGGAAAGAAACAGATTCTTTTAATGTAAAAAAAAACAATATAGTACACTTATATCGTTTTTTTTTAAATTGGAATAGATGAGATCGTTTCGGTTTTTAATGACCCACGTTGTTTACGAAGGAACTAATTCTATTTTATCTCTACATAAAAAAAATGATATATTTGAGTATAAATTACATAAAAATTTGATAAAGATCACGTTAACACGCCCAATTATTTTTTGCTAAAATTTTTTTTCGGGTGGTCGGCACGTGGAATGACAGTGGAGATCCTTTTTAATATATAATCGACGGAGGAATAATATGCGATGAGCTGTAGGCTCGCATGCGTATATGCGACAATGGACGTTTTTTTCGGAAGCCATTAGGGATGCACTGTGATTCAGAGTGTCAGCGAATACAATAGGATGAGCGTTCAGGGAATAAAAAAAGGGAAGCAAAAAAATAGGCAACGGAAATAACAAGTTGAAGCGACGGCTGCTCTCGGCGTGAGCGCCCTCTCCATTATATGCATTTATTTCGGCATGACTTACATTTTTTATTCTTCTCTTTTTCCTGATATTATGTAAGCCACGACATTATGAATAGATCGACTTTTGTTCCAATAAAAAGGAGAATATATGGAAAAATAATAAAAAATTAAACGATAAAAAAAAATAGAAAGTATATGTCGAAAATGCAAAAAATGCATTTTAACATTATACTGGGTACACATTTTTTGAAGACTTTTGAAATACGTCGTTCACATACGATTCGAATGAGGGTAAGAAAGAAGCATTTAAAATTGCTCAAACTATCAATTCACTCCGTCATTGTAAAGCTGCTCGAAGAGCTTTTGAACACTTTTTTTCCTCCTCTCAAAACGATTTTCTATCATTCACGGTTACTTTTTACGATTTTTGAAAAAAAAAAAAAAAAATTAAATCGAAATAAACGTCATCCTCAGAACATGTGTGAAAGAATTGGTAAAATTTCACCTTAAAAATGTAAACCGTATACGTTCTAATTTTTTTACAATACCAGTTGCAACATCGAAATTTCAATAAATTAAAAAAAAAATTGTTTCTCATGCAAAATTAATATTCGGGAGTAATCATTGACATTCGTGTAATGTGTTTTTTAAATTCATATATGTTGCATATTTAAATCAAATTAAGATAAGGCGAATGAAGTTGAGGGGGTGAATATGTATCAAAGGCGGGGTCAGGATCGAAAGGGTAGGGTTGTTGGAAGCGCGTTAACCACGCCTTTTTGAAGGTACAATGCGCGGATGAACCTGTCGACGGGTTTCGAGATAGGGGAGTTTTTTCACAAGCGATACGTTTAAACGGGTCAATTTTTTTCTACGTTTTTTTTTAAGATCGAGATAGGCGGGGTCGTGTTACCCCCTTTGATCTCGATCGAGGGGATGAAACCTGTTACCTCGGGATCGAGGGGAGTTTTTTCTCTCACGAATCAGATTCGTCCAATCCAAACTTCCGGAAAAAAAATTCTCGCCCCTCAGTTTTTTCAACACTTTTTTTCGTTGTTTCTCTAACAAATTTATTCTTTTTTCGATACGTGGCTTCTCTATATATGTTTTCCGACATTTTTACGCTTCGAAACTTCATTCTTGTTCCCGTCCATTGATTCTCACTGGCATTTTTCTCAAATTCCGACCACGAAAAATCTTTTCCGAAAGCAATATCGACGGATGTAGGATAGTTAACGGTAGGACAGAGTATTCCCTTTTCATTTTCAGCTTTCTCAAATTTTTTTATCATTGGAAGAAAAAAATTCTTGTATTATGTACCTGTGAGAAGAGAATTTTCCTGTGTAATTTTTTGCGTATGTTTTTCTCCAATTTTTTCATCAAAAAGAATTCCAGAGGTCGCACTTTCTTTTTCAAAATTCGAAAAGCTTAAGCCAGCTGTAAACTTCGTCTTTTTTCTTTTTTTTTCTTGCTATTTGATCCTGTGAAAGTTTGTTGGGACGCAACGTTTTTTTTATCTGTTATTTCATTTCCCGTCCATTGCATTAAAGACTTTTTATTTATGGGAAAAGACGGCTACGTCTTTGGCGAGGATTAACCAAAATGTCACGAGGCCGAATTTAAGGTGAGAGGATGCAAAGAGAGAGAGAGAGAGGAGGACAAAATAGCCAAGGACAATGTCCAGGATTCGCCGATGACAATGGAGAGTGAGAAAGTGAAGGGTTATTTAAAAGGGTTGAAAGGATGCAGCCAGGTATAATCCTGGTCGCTAATCTTCACGATTCTCCTGCACATTTTCCGTCTCTCTCGGTTATGGCATTTTTGTGGCGAGAATAATTCTCGAGAAAAGGGATTTCAAAAATCACGTGCACTTGAGTTTCCCAAAATGCCGAGCAGATGGCAGTTTCGGCCAGCCAGTCCCTTCTGAAAATCACCGATAGAGCTGCTACTGAAGCATTACAGAGCTTCAGAATGTTTTTGTTAGATGACGTCACTGACCAGTGTAACAAAAAATTTTGTCATTTCTCGAAATTTTTCTTCAATCAAAAATTGGGCTTACAAAAATTATAAAGAACTTCTTCCAAACTGAAATTTAATAACATATATTTGCTGAAAAAACTTGAGAATTTAAATAAAGATTATTTAAAATTATTTTTATTCTAATAGTCAGATTATTACTTGATAATAATAATTTCTTCAATTGACATTTAGAAAAGGAGGGTGTGCTAGAAAAAAAGAATAGAAAATAAACAAAATAATCAAGATTGAAAATTGTAAAAAATCTCAATCGATCGTGCAAATAAGACTCCCTATTATAGAGGATGTTGTGTTCAAAATCAAAAATGATGGAAAATTTTTGAAAATTTTGACCTAATATTAAGTAACATCTCTAAAAGATTGTGTAAAATTTTCACTAAAATTAGGCCAGCTCCTCGTAAATATATGAATGATTAAAAATGGCTATTTTTCGTAACTTCCCGTAAGAGCACGTGTTAAAAGTTCCTGTTTTGTATAATAAATATCTCAATTTAAGTGAAATTTTGCATTGATCTTTGTATGGCGTTAAAGAAGCTTAATCTAATTTTCCATAAAAAAATTCATCACTTTTTTGTGTAATCACATAGAGAGTAGACCTGTCATTGAATGACCTTGAATTTCAAATATGTTTTTCTTCAGATAATTTGCAGCAACTTTTCTTAAGGTAGTTTTATCAGTATAGTCAAATTAACAGTTTTTATCTCTATTTCAAGAACAACATACTCAAAATTCAAGATCATCTAAGGTGATCTGTACTTGTTACGTATGTATGAAAATTTAAAAAATCATAATCTTAGGGTTTAAAAAAATTAAAACAAGCTTCTTTGAAGTACAATAAAGAGCTGTGCAAAATTTCAAGAAGTTAAGATATTTACAATTGAATATCACACTATTTAACACGTGCTCTTATGGGAGACTGCAGAAAATATTGATTTTATCGAGTTAAATATCGAGTTCTTTAAAATTTAATAGAATAGAACCTTTTAAAATTTAATATAGAATTGCACATTGTAACAAAAAAGTTGTTGCAAATTAAAAAAAATCCTAAAAAAACGATTTTTTAATAGAACTACCTTAATAAATTTTTACTATCAAACGACTTTGTATGGGAGAAAAACGATGTCAAATTTTTGATTTTTTGCTCTACGAACTCAAAACCCTTAAAATAACTACACTTATTGCAAGAAACATAGTTTAAGATTGATTTTTAAAAGTACTAAAGAGTGAATCAATGTAATAAGATATATCGACAAAAAATAAACACATTTCGAGCTTTCAAGGATGCACGAAAGATGAGGAATGATGAAGCTTCATAGCTGTGAATTTTATAAAGTTTTTATTTTCTTCCTAGTTAATCATTCGAAATTCTACAATAATACCGTAATCCACGTAAAATATTTTTATATACAAATATACAATATATAAAAAGGCACAGTATATTTACATACATACTTCAGTCCATGAACGGTAAAAAAAAGAGAATCAGAAGAGTGAAGACTTTTAAAAAATATATATATATGTATATCGATATACAAAAAGAGATTATTCAATGGAAACAGGATTTTACAAAACTCTCGTATAAAAATTAACCAGTCTCGCTAAAAAAATGGTGTAACGTACCAGAATAAATTTATTTCTGGTCTCGTATCCAATTTTAGAAATTTTTGCTTTATCTTATTGCGTTGTTACTTCTATTTCCATGAAAATCTCAGAATTATTTTCGCAAAGAAATCCTTATGAAGGATCTAAAATCGTATAAAAAAAACAATTCGATAGCTGCCGTTGAGTTTACGTAAGTATTTATTGCTATCGTGTTCTATGTATATTATTTAAATAGGGCTTTTTTATTTTGACAAATAACAACAGAAAAATAAAAAGAAAAAATTGGCCTTGACGCGTAAAAATTGCACGTCCTACTATTTCATGGCGAAAATGTATTTAAAAAACCGTTAAGAGCCCCTGGAGCCTTTTAATCGTAAAAGGGTGAAAACTTCATAGACGATTTTTTATAATATACAATATCGTCTAGTGGAATTTTTTCGTAAAAAAATTCATTTTATTTTCGTTGGCTCTTAGCACGGGGACGGCCTGAGCATTACAATTATTTCGTGTATACAATAGTCATAGCATTTTCAATATTATGGAGCTTCTCTATGACACCCAATCATGTTTAATTATTTCGATGAGTTTTTCGCCCCTCATACAATTTTCAGAACAAAAATGATTTTTATTCGTAATTTCACATTAATTTTTTATCTTTTCTTCAATAAAAAATTATAATTCGTAAACTCAAATATCATTGTTTTACGAAGAAAAAAAACGTGAAATACAATAATGGGGCTATGCGCTTATTTCGCTCATCGACAGTCTTATTTGTTCTTCTTTTCATACTTCCATCGTTTCGTAAGACTTGTAAACAGTTATAGCAAGAAACAAAAACATTTTTCGTTGCCATATTTTCCGATCATAAACACGATCGATGCTATTATTATCGAGCTTAAAAACCCCAAAACAATATAAGGAATGTAACAAATTTATAATCATATTTTTCGAGTCGTAAGCGGGAAGAAAGAAGAATTGTAATAAGAAACTTTTATGACAGGATAAGTGCAGGATGGAAAGAAAAATTTTACTGTTTGAATTCTTTGGCGTTTTACTTTTTCGTTTCTGGTAGCGATTTGTCTCAGAATCGGGGTAATGTTTAACGGTGAATGGAAAAACTGACAATTGGATTCTAATTGACAATAGATTCGAAGCATGCAGATTAGTTTTTTAAAATAAAAAACAGATATTGGGGACAGAAAGTGGGAAGGATAATACTGATATTCTTCGAGGGGAAGATGGAGAATAGAATCGCTAAAAAAACTTTGCATTCTAACGAACGAAAGACAAAAAAATTCGGGACAGACCAATTCTTGCTTCTGTCAATTAAATTCTTTCCTACTTGCTCTTGTTTTCTCCCCATTTGGCTTTTCTCTCTGCCGCGTAATTCCTCACGCAGCGATAACTCCTAAATTTACTTTTTCATCGGAGTTCCGTGAACACAAAGTACTTCCCAAAATTCACATTTGGTTCTTATGGCATGGATATAGTATTTGGTTTAATCGTCCTCATTTTTTTCCATCTCTTCTATCCTTCCTTGCAAATCCGTTTGGACACAACGTTCGATTTCTAACCATTTCGAAAGAGAGCCGAAAATACACTTGCGTGCTTCTTTTTTCAATCACAATTATTTACCGAAACTCAAATTTCGAAAAATCTAAGAAAAAGACAATAATCGGTAAACCGCTTGTCCAAAAAATAAATTAACTCTCATTTATCGAATTTTCATCGCAGCATTGCCAGTTTCTTCAATTTTTATCTATAACGTACTAATAATTAATAATAATATAATATTAATAATATTATAATAATAATAATAATAATAATAATAATAATAATAATAATAATATAAAAACAAGCTTTTGGATTAATCGATCTGTACAAAGTATGAAAAATTAAACGCTTACGATTGCGCGTATGCCTCCTCCTTTGCTTCTTCATATTGTTATTTTTCGCGTTTTGCTTTTTGTTTTTTATATAAATATATAAATTCATCATCATAGAGATTATAGACAACGCATAAATATAAATCGTTAAATACATACACATGTATGTATGCATATATATATAGAATACAAGTCGTTATTTACAAGATATATTATTACTATCAAAATGTGTGTATATATAACTTAGAAATCTCACAACATGAATCAATATGTTTTATCAAAAATTGGGAGGGAAAAAAAGAGAAAACTAAAGGTTCGAGAGCACTTGGAAAAAGTTTGTTTCTGTGGAGCTCGAAACAAATAGAAAACAACACGATCTCCCTCCCCGTAAAAAGTACAGGCAGTTATCAATTTGATCGTTTCGCACGAATAAGTTCAATATTGTCTTACGTAGGCATTACGTTATTTTGTTTGTGCGTACTTCGCAAGTGTTCGTGAAGAAAAAGACTGAAAACCTTACTTGACGAAATGGCTTTGTTTCTGGTGTTGATTCACAACATTCGAACTTTTTCCTCTTTTCAGACTCCATTATTGTTGCTCTTTGAGAGATTTTCCGCGGAAACACCGATGCAAATTCTACCTTACTCATGGCGTTTTCCTCTCTCTTTCTCTCACTTTCATTTGATCGCTTATTTTTTCTTCCTGTCTACGTTGATTTATTGGAGCATGAGAGACTCCAGGTTCCGATGCAAAATCGTGTCTTTCACAGCATTAAAGACAACCTTTATATTTTCAGTGTCGACAGCTGTTGTGAAATGATGAAACAACGGCTTCCTCGGATCTCTCTTGACCGAGATGAACATGTCGAGAATGAAACTCTGCACGTCCTTCATGGAATGTGAATCACCGGTAAATTGGGGGAAATACCAACCGACGTTCGTGTCAGAGGATCGCACTTTCTTCTCGAGCAAATCCGTCTTGTTGAGAAAAAGTATAATCGATACTCCACCGAATATCATATTGTTCACTATCGTGTCAAATATATTTCTCGACTCTTCTAGCCTATTCGTTCTCCTGGAAAATAAAACAAATTCGTTAATTTCTCGTGTCATTGTTGTTATTTGTCAAACAGACAAAATTATTAACCTGTCTTCCAGCAAAACTTGATCAAACTCGGACGACGAGACGAGAAATAATATGGATGTCACACAATCGAAACATTGGTACCACTTTTGCCGTTGTGATCTCTGTCCACCCACGTCGACGAACAAAAATGGTATATTGTTTATTGGTATCACAAACTCCGATATTCCCTTGGTTGCTTTTCTACAGTGCAGAATGTCTTGATGGGTCGGTACATATTCCTGGTGGATAAAATTTTAAAATATAATTCAAACAATTTGAACCAAAAGTCGGAACGAATTTAAGAATGTTGAACTCACAACTCTTGCAATTCTGTCGAGACTGTCTAGAAAATATTGCACCGAATCGCTCTGTAAAAAAAAAAGGACTTCAGCAGTGAATCATTGTTACAAGTTATAACGCAAACATCCAAGTTTTACGATTCAAGCGATTCTTCAAGATTAGTCACAGTGCGAACGAAACAAGATAAGACAAGATAAGGATTTAATGTTTTTTAATTTACTTTGAGCTTAAAAAAAGAATTACCAGCTGGAATTCTCTTCTCCTGTCGAAGGCTTGTCTTATCGAGGCATCTTTCCACAGGCTTTGGAGGGACGGCACGTAGTGCAAGAACAATCTTGCGTCCAAAATCATTGTATTTTCAAATTTTAACAACTGATAACCGATATCATAATTCTTTGGATTCTCCCAAGGTATGTTGAGCTTATCTCTGGCGTCGACCAGAACTTTCATTCCTTTTATAATATTCTGATAGATAACGTGTTGATATTCCTTTATCAATTCCGGCTGAAAAATGATTTAGAAATCAAAGTCGAAATGAAAAAAATATGGAGAAGAATTTAAATAGAATGAATTTGAGAATGAACTCGTGTGACAGCTACGATACCTCGAATTTGATGCCATGAATAATACGCATCTGTTTGAGAAATGTGGATTTTCCGCTCTCTCCAGCTCCAAGGAGCAAAAGTTTGACCTGTCGCCTGAACGCCTGTCTGTCTTTCTCGAGCATCCTGTCGATTTCCTGGCTCTTGTAACGCTGCTCAATTTCCTCGGGGCTGAATTTGAATCTCAGGCAACAAGTGCACGACCACGTTAGGGAACCCGCCATTTTGATTATTTTTCAACCCCCCACCCACCCACCCCCCCGGCCCTGTCGGCTTTTTTTACAAAACAGATCCGCGAGTTACTCGTGTCCTCCCGAGGAAATTTCTTCCGCCCCGTTTTTCCCCTGGCACCTCGACAACGACCAATTTTCACTTTCTAACCTCAAAAAATTGCGTCCGAGATGCTTGTCAGTCCCAGATTCATCGAGTTCACGACTCCGAACGTGTACAAACTGTCTCCTCCGTCGCTCAACTTTGTCCCGAATCGATGAAAAATCGATACTGCCGAGCGATATGGGAAAATGATACTCTCGAGGCGAGCGTCACTGAGCCGCGAAAAACGGCGGCGAGGCGTACACCGATCGCCGCATATTTGTCTCACCTGGGCGTGAAAACTCGCCCGGAATCTTTTCTATTGCTCGTATGCACGTATGCGAGCGACACTGGACACTGTACACACGCATATAATAATAACGAATTGTCGTTACTATTATTTTTATAATAATAATAATGATAATCGCTAACGCGTACGATAACTTGTGCGCGAACGATTGATCTGACTGTTCGAACACTGATCTTTTAGGCACGTTAAATTCGTGTTAAAAATATACGAGTGGGTGTTTAGTCACTTTTCCGATGAAAAAAAGGAGCAAGTCGTTGCTGAATCTTCACTGAAAATCGCGACTTTAAAATGTTCTATGGATCTTTGAGTCTGAGGAGACTGGCGAGTATTCTCTCGTTCTTGACTTTCGGTGGGATGTCTTAGGGGTAATGGAGCGACACGGAACTCGCAAAATTGGTCATGATTAAATAATCGCGGAGTGACGGAGATAATTAGATGAACGGCGCGGCGTCGTTCGCGTATTCCCGCATCATCGTCGCCGTCGGCTCACTCGTCGTCGAACTTGAACGACCGAGCGACGCGCCGGATTCACCGTCCTTCTCTATCCACCTCGAGAGCTCGTCCCTCCCCGAAAATTCGCAATTTCAACTTTTCAGCTTTCGCGACTGATGTCTATGATTTTTGACCAATCGACGGCTGTCTCGGCGTGTTGATCAATTTTAATGGAATTTTGTCATTACGCCGAAGCCATTTTGTTCGCTCTTCCTTTTTTGTTTGACAGTTGACGTATCGCCTGAATTTTTCAATCTCGGCGTGTGCACGTTCTTTCGAAATATGAAAAAAGTCCAAAATTTCATTTGTACACCCAAAGTATGTTTATCTTTCCTCGATTGATCACCAGCACTGCCCCGGACTCGCGTTTGCACCGCACCTTACGGAACTTTCGTCTCGTTTCCGACATAACCTAACATTGCGGAGGAACGACGGCTTTCTCGAATTAATTTTGTCCTAGTAACCGTAATGTCGTTAACAACGTAATCACTCGTTTCCGGGATTAAAATGTAACAAAAAAAATGCAATTCTCCCAAACGGTTTGTCAGTTATTGCTAGTGCTACACCCCGCTAGAGCGCCGACACAGAGCGCACTCTGTGCACTGTGCAACATTGCAATTGTAGGAGAAATTTTTATGTCACGTACACACGAGCGTACAATGCATGCGTAGTCGTCTTGCATGTTGATGATGGAGAAAGTTCAATGAATAGTGTACGTCAAATGAGCGAAGGTGACAATTTCTGGCGCAAATATAGAAGAAACTTGTTCTATCGACGGTCACAAAATGTAACACCGTTGACAAAGAAGCTTTCTGCACTTGGGCGATAAAAAAGGAGGGAAAAAAAGATTTTTCGTACACAGAACACGTTTAATCAACTCCACATACTTGTCCGTCCATTACAGGGTGAGTCAATGAAGAAACTCTAGTTATTTGAAAAATATTTAATAATAAACATTGACAATATACAGAGAAAATACGCCATAAGAAGTCGCTATGGGAGTAATAAGAACCTAATAACTGGTCCGGACTTAGAAAATATCATCAAATCAGACAGTGATAAAGGTGTTTTACGATCGACACCTTATATTTCTATTCGTATTTCATTATTAATATCCATTATTATTATTTTGCAACTAAAGGTCGAGTTGATCATACAGCTTGAATCTCATATTCCTGTGTTCGTGTTTGTATGTATGTGTGTATGGTTTTGTGCCAACTTTCAGAGATGAGTGTTATTATTTTTTTTTTTAATATCTACGCTCTTATTTTGCGGCATCTGCGGAGCGAATATCCAGAGTGATCTCTGCTTTTTTTCCTTCGACTTTTCAGTTCTCTCTGCCTACATTTATGCACCGTTGAATCACAAGTAGATATTACCATTTTCTTCTCTTCCCTCGTGTATTTCTCGTTATTTCATTCGTAAACCATATACACTGCGAGAAGCTGAAAAATACCAGTGGCATAGCTGTTTTATCGTTAAATCGAATTCTTTTATCTTATTCCCTCATGAATGAGTAATTTTCAATATTAATCTTGCTTTTCATTTGCTTTTTTTTCTCGTGCTACTCTACGTTTACAAGAGAGAAAGAGAGAGCGTGTGCACTGCTTCATCAAATGGAGTTCCGAAAAAGAATTCTAGATTCTCCTTTTCCTCCGTAAACCGTTCTTCTCCGTATACTTAAATTTTACACACTCACGCACTCACGCATACTAAAAATTATTCGTAAACGCTACAATGTCATGGAACATCAGAACGCCTTTATTTTTTTTTTCTCGAATTCTTACGTCATTCGTAATTCGTTTTCTTATTTTTCACTTGCCCGCGCTTCATCCAACTCGAAAAACGCTCTCACCGGACGCTGTTCATTTTATTACTGGTACATGCACGAGGGTCTCTCTCGCAATGTGAAAAATATCAGGGAGAAACCTGAGAAGCACGTTGGAAAAAGAACTAAAAGAAAAAGGAAACGGCAGAGAAAACGCACGAACTCCGCGAACACTTAAAAATTTGGGTGAGGATTCTTGAAAACCGAGAGAGAACTCGGTGTATTCGAAGCCATAACAGTGCTACAATCGACAGGAACGACACGACGCAGAAACAAAAAAGTAAACGGAGTACAAAAACAAGACTGGAACATTGACAGTTAAATTCGCACGTTTCTCTGCACTTCGTCACTGATCGAAGTGTTCTAAGGGACAGCGCTCACATCTGACTTCGTACACTAGGATATGTTGCCTCGTAATATGTGTATCACATTACGTGAGTCATGTATTCATTTAACCTACACAATTCATTCAATAACCTCCCCTCGTCTTCACGTTTTTTTATTTTATTTTATTGTTGATGTTGCCTTATAAATCCAATATTAGACTGTTACGGTGCGTATCATTGAGAATATTTTACATTGCAACTTGTAACTATTTTCGTTAGAATCGTGATAAATTAATATCGATAGAAAGAGAGATAGAGAGAGAGAGACGAGGAAGAGAATAGAAGAGCGGCGCGGTTCTAAAGGATAGCTCCTAGAGTCTCCGCGTTCTCTCTGCTTTTTTCTTCTTTACATATACATAATATGCGTATAATTAGCAAATATACGATTAAACTCGTTGCTCTTGGCAATCGAGGACGAGGAGGCCAGTAGGGAGGGCTGAGGTCTTATTTTTATACGATATTTTTATTTTTTTTTGTTTCTTCACTGCTCGGTACACGTAGGCCTCTCGAGATTCATGTGGAAACTCGTACCAAAAACAGTTGTGCATGTATGCAAAAAAAAACCGAGCATGCCTGACATTTTCCCATGAAAGGTGGATCTCTCTCTTTTCTTTTTTTTCTTCTTCTTCCCTTCTCTTTAGCACTCACGTTTCTATTATTTCTTTGAGCTTGACCTTACTCCTAGCTGCTAACTTTATTCTTTAACCCTAACAATAGATTTCATAAATCACGAATAGTATAAATTTTTAATTACAATTTATAATATACAGAGGTTGAATCGAGGAGCAGCGGAGGGGATTTCAGTTGCTTCTTCATCAAGTGACTTTTCGCTATCGTTTAAGAATGAAATGTCCAATCAATATTGGAATCGGCCATCCGAAACTATTTTTCAAAATTGATGCAAAATTTCATCAATCGGTATTAATCATCGTGAAGAGTAATACGGTATTTTGTGAATCGTTTCGTTTATTTCCCTCTTTGTTACACGCTTTTTATCTCTCCTCCCTTTTTCGTAATTTGAGCATTCACCGATTATCATCCCCTTTTGCTCTCTCGTACAACAAATTGGTTTTACACGTTAAATTCAACAGGGGACAAGAATAGGGGCAGGGGGTCAAATTATCACTTACTCGGTTCAGAGCTGTGTGCGTACCATTTTTTCCTCGTTTTTCATTTCTCTTCAGCTTCGTATTTCCATGCGTTCATATACGTGTTTTCTCCTTCTAATATCTTAAATATGCAGATCTGAGAATATTTTTTTCTCGACGAACCGAGAAAAAAAAACACAATCTTTCACTTTATCGAGCTGCTCCATTTTAATTATTTAAAATCACTGAAATTCTATTCTTCGCACCTTTCATTTCTCTCTTTCTTTTTATTCTCTACGGGCATTTTCACTTCTTCCTTCCTTACGATTTATTTATTTAATGTCATAGAAAAACGTGTGTCATGTACGTGTTGTATCGCTTAAACTTAAAAAATAAATAAATTACGATGATCGATCTGAACGATCGTTTATTACGCCGATTTATCATTATCATTATTATTATTAGTATGATTACTATTATTATTGTTATTATTATATCTTTCATTCAAATTACATACAGTTTTTTGGCTCTAACGAATTTCAATTTGTTCTTTACACTATTCGAAATTATCTTTACGTTGAACTTATTATGGTTCATTATTTTTTTGTATACAATTTAAGAGGATCTCTAAAGGGTTGTTGTTCAGTTATTTTTAACTGATTAATCTTTAGTGATAAGAACCATTTTGATACTTTTATTTCTTTGTTCATTAAATTTTTGTGATCAATAAGACGTAAAAAGAATAAAACGAATCGTTAAATGATTCAGTAGTTCGTAAATGATAATAATAGCTTTATCGATAATAATAATAACAATAACAATAATAGCAATAGAGAATATAGTGATTAGAGAGGTGAAAAGAGTTTGTTGTTTTTGACTAGACCCTGTTTCCCAGAATCCGGTACGTACGGTCTAGTTGTCGCGTACAATCCCTTTTCTTTTGAACCATCTTTTTTTATTTTCGTTCATTCATCTCTGGTTTTCGTTCGATCGATTTTTGGGAAAGAAGGAAACAAATTTCGGCAAAACTTACTCTCAGACTCGGCAAAAAAAAATCTACTGTTTTTGGCTCAGATCTATCATAGAGCTTCTATCTGTTTGAAGAAAAATGGGACTGTTTTTTCTGCTTTTCAAATACAAACGTAAACGTGACGAAAAGGATTCTTCTCTCACTTTGCTTTTTTTTCTCGTTGATTCACTATTCTACTATTTCCATTTTTTGCCCTTTCTCATTCGCCTTTTCTCGGTAATCACCTGTTACCCTTTGTTCACGTCTCTTCCTTCCAATTAATTAAGCTCTAAAATTCTATCTCATCTATCCTGTAGGTGGAAGGGCGGGGGCTCTGCTTTTTCTTCTTTTTTTATTAATTTTTTTTCTTTTGTGTCTTATGAGATTGAGGACTTCATCGTAACGAATTACACACATATTTGGCATAGAAATCTACCCCAACTTACGCACGTACCTAAACGATACCTAGCTACCTAAAATTCTTTCACTTTACACTTAAATTCTCAAGGTTTTCTGGTTTCTTGCTTCTTCTTCCTTTTTTTGTGATTATCCCATTCTTTTCTGCAAGTATCCTTCCGAGGATACTTTCACTTACAATTATTTATAATTATACGTATTATTATTACGAGATATTTTTCTTTCATTACACGCGAATCGAGATTCGAACTTTTGTAAGTTTTTTACTCGCTACCTCTTTATGTGTTCTGTACCTTCGCTTGTGAGAAGCGAGACAACGCATTACAACCAAGACCCGAGACCTGAGAAACTTTTTGTGTGTTTGTGTATCTGTGTGTGCTTCTTTTATTTATTTTTATTCTTTTTTTTTTGGTTTTGTTCTTTGTTGAACTTGGGTGATTAAAATTCAGAGCGACAAAATTGATATAAATTACATTTAACAAGAAAATTATTGAAAAACAAATTATGCGAATCTGTATCAGAACGATTCTCATTTTTCTTTATCTTCATTTTCTTATCATGGTTTCATTTCCTTCCATTTTTTTATCAATGATTATACAACTATCTTACAATTTGGCGAGCGCCCGGAACGAGCAAGAATTTATTATAATTTTCATCGTTTTGTTCATTGATTTCTCTCTCATTTTTATTTGCTCTTATTTTTAACTTTTTCTCTTCCTCCTTATTGTGCGAAATCTTTGTTACTTAACAAAACAAAAAGTAAAAAAAAAGAGAATGTGAGCTTCGGGAGTATTCTTATTTTTGTCGGACATTGTTCCTCGTCAGTTCGAAAATATTTCAGGAAACTAAAACTCTTATCATCGTCCGCATCTTCCTTTTGATCTTTTGAGAAACAAAAATAAATATATATAAATATTTATATATATATATGAATGTATATATAATATGTATATCCGTAGATCGAGACTCCTGACGGTTCGACAGGTTTTATTTCTGCGTCGTTTTGAAAATTGCAAGTTACTCCTTGCTCCTGTCAAGAGTCCCAAGTGTGCGATGATTATTAAGGAGAATGAATTTCTTTTTTCGTCAAAAATCTCTTTTCACTGTCAACTTTTCTCCTTCTTGTCCTGTTCTTTTTTTACGATTATGATGATGGTGCTGATGATGATGATTATTATTATTGTGTCGTCGATTTCCGGTCATGAATTTCTGAGTATGTTGCCTCGCTTCGCACCTCTCGACGAGGTCCTTGGCCTCTTTCGTCGTTTCTTCCTCGTATTTTCTTTTGCTCATTTTTTTCCCTTCATTTTTCACCTTAATATGGCGCGAACCTGCTGTATCCGCCTCTGTACACCGTCGCCTACAAAATATTCATTAAAATCAATAAGCTTCGAAATCTCTGTCCATTAATAACGAGATTTGAGAATGCACGAATGTGAATCGAAAAATCATTTGAACAATAATATTATAAGAATTACCCCGTAGCCAGCAACAGGACCGATGCTGTGTCCAAGATAAGGATCCGCGTATTCTCGACCGTATCTGCAAAAAAAATCGAAAAACGAAACACATGAGCGAAATATTCGGAGAGAACGATGAAAAGAGAAAAATATTCGGTACGAGCGGAGCAAAATCGCAGAATAAGTAGTGAAGAGGGCAAAAATGATAAAATCGAGGAAACAAATCTGATGGTATTACGAACGCTTGGGAGGCTTTTTTCTCTTATTCGGATTTAGTGACGGGAGGAGTTTCGGGTTCTTGGGTGCACTCGGTTTCCTCCTCGAATCTCCGACTGCGCAAAGCTCGACCGCGCTTGCGCGATTGTCTGCAAAAACATTTTCAGAAGGGTCGAAAGAGAGGGTGAAGTAGATTAGTAGAAAATTCAGCCTCATGGAAAAGTTTTAATAAAAAGAGGGGTAAATGTAATGTAAACAACAATGAAATAACAAAAATGAGCCTGGTAATAAAAAATTAAATGAAAAAAAATTCATACGAGTATGAAAAAATTATGGAATTTTTTATTAAACGTTTGAAGTAATTTATTTAGTTTAGGTGGATATTTGAGGGAGGAAAATATATTGAGAAAACGAGCCAATTTGACTGACATGTAAAATATTAGAGAGGAATTCGTGGCTGCGTGTAAAAGTAAAGAAAGATAAACGAGACGGCAGGAGAGAAATAAAAAACAAAGTAAAGCAGCTAGCGAGAGGGAACAAAGGAGAAGGATCAAACGAGAGTTTGTACTCGATCTCGATTGTTGTGAGATACGTGAGAGGAAGACCAGAGTGGTCGTAAAATAAATAGCTCACGTAAGAACTTTCCTACATCCTAAAAATACAGATCCAACCTACCATTATTCAATGCTGCAATTTGTTTCAAAAAAAATGAAGGGATATCAAACGTCAGTTTTCGAGAAACTCGAATATTTCACCATGAAAAACTATAACTCTATTACATATTATATTATACCGTAAAAATGATTAAAGAAAGTTAAGAGTAATTTTTTCTTTTTGCAATCAAAATATGTATGAATTGTTTGGGAATTATTTGTACATGTTTAATTAAGATCTACGGGATCTTAAGATCTACTTTCGTTATCTACGGGAAATTTCCAATCAAAATAGACTCTTAAAAAATAGAAAAGAAATTTCAATTTTGTGAAAATTTTCCCGTTATCACACTGAATCTTGTGGATTCATGAAAAGAAAATGATAAAATAGAAATTTTTTTTCAATTTTAAAAGTCTATTTGATCGGAAATTTCCGTTAAATAACAAAAATGATAGTTATTCAGGGCTCAATCCAAGGAAACATATTGAAAAATTCAAAACACTGATCCAAACGTTAGTTTTTTGGTTAGAGACAGAAAGAGAAAGAGAGAGAGAGAGAGAGAGAGAGAGAGAGAGAAAATGGCTAAGAGAAAAATATTCTCTTTTTGTTTCTTTTGTTTCTCAAAAATCATACACTTAAAAGGATGTTTGTGAAAAACTACAATGAAAATGGAAATGTATGATTTTGAAATCAAACGATTGGAAAAGTTATCAGTACCTAAAGAAAAGAATAAGACCTTCCTGACTTAAAAAAAAAATTATTCTTCATTAAAAGCTCGATTTTAAACGCTAGCTAGAAAACTCAAAAATTTGAAATTTACTGTATTGTCAATATAAATACAAAATACTATAACTTTCTCGTCTAAATTTTCAAAAATTGATTATCTACTTTTTAACTTTTCTTTCCTCAATATTTTAAAAACAAATCTTAACACAAGAATTTGAAATATTGATTGTAAAATCTGTAGTACAATCTTTTAATGCACATTATGTAATCTGAATATATTGTTAATCCAAACACTCGCTTGACTACAGAGAACTGATCGATCTACTTTAATATATTAAAAAAATTAACATTTTATTTTATAATTCTCTAATTGTAGCGAATAAGACCGTAAAAAAAGTATTTAGGGAAACTTAAATGATACCCTTAATGCCTATATACAAAATGAAAAAAAAAAATTTTATTAAAAGAAAAGGAGTGTGAAGAAATATAAAAAAAAAAAAAAATTTACCCCGCAACTGCTGCGTATCCTGCGACTGGTTGTGCTGCGGCGGCGGCCGCGCCGTAAGCTCGTGCAGCGACCGCCGTGTAAGTGGCAGCAGCGGCGTAACTAGCCTGCTGGGCCGTCGAGAGTGGTGTCTTCAGTAGAGGAGATGCCGCTGCGGCTGCTGCCGCTGCCTGTAACAACCATAACCCGCCATGCAAGCTCAAGCAAGCGCTCCGAGAGACAACTACGCCCAGAGAGGGCTAAAGGGCTCTTTAAGGGGGCCGGGGCCGGTTAAGGGTGGATTTAAGGATGTATCGCATAACTTTGAACAATACTACAAATGAACTACCATTTGGCACACCAATGACAAAACAATTCGTACCTGAATCTACCAAAAAATTTTTCGTTTTAATTATTAAACCATCCGCTAGGACGGTTCAAGAGATATTTTTACATTTAGTTATTTTATCGCGTTAATGAAATTCTTGAGATTGCGGGTATCAAAAAGTCGAGCTGTTCGTACACAAATTTATTCAAATTTTATAATTCTGAAATGGTTCACTTCAGGAAATATTTTATTTTTAGATTTTTCGTGCGATTGTTATTATTCAAACGTGATTATGAAAAAATGGGCACATTGAAATGAAATTTTAAAGAAACTTTTCCACAAATATATTTCGTGTACATTATATTTTATCTGTGATCAATACTTCTCGAAATAGAAACTTTTTCTTTCGAATTTTTCCTTCTTTTTTTTATCAACTTATCGTCTAAAGTTATCTCTGCCAGAATTGCGCATGCAATACATCCTTAATGGGACTGTGAAACGAGGGTGCACTATTAGCCATTTTGTGTTCCAAGGGGTGACATATTCCCTTTTTGCTCGTTCAACGTTCCATTTTTTTTTTGGTTTCAGGTACCATGGGTTTTCTGTCTTTGCACTTTTCAACACTAGAGTGTATTCATACTTTTACTGGGCTAAAAGGGCCAGGTGTGAGGGCTTTCCAAGTCTCACTCTCAATGCGTGTGATTTTTCTTTTACACTCTCTCGTTATTTGGTACTCTCTTTTAATCTTGCAGCTATATGCAACACTGAAATCGCTGACGAGCAAAACACAATGCTTCAAAAAATTATTCAATAACTCGCGGCTACATAATTTTTTATCAATGCTAAAATAAAATTGGCTTTAAAAACATACTATCAAGATAAAGCGTAAAAGATTTATACGTATGAAGAAATTATTTGAAAAAAAGAGCATTCCACTGAAATACATTTCTATCCAATAATCGTTACTTTTTACATCTCGATTCGAGCTTTTACGTTATTTTCCCTCGATAAATAACGGCTATTGAATTTTGCTCGTACGCGATTACGATCTACGCTGGTCCTGGGAGAACTCACAGGATAAGATAGCTTCGAATGTGCACGGAATTGTCTCCGACAATGATAACAATATACATGGTATTCCTAGAAAAATATTCAGCCATAGAGGGAGGATGTGAAACAGACACGTCGAATGTGTGCCATTGTACACTTACGGTATAAGGTATGTGCTATATATATTTATAATTTGTCGTAATAAATAAAATAATAATAATAATAATTTAGAAGACACACATATCGGGATAAATTACTGTGTGATCTATTCATGCGTTTGTGTTTTTTTTTCTTTTTCGTCTGACAGACCTCTTCGTCACCGTGTGAGCCTTGTTCGAACGACGTATTATTCGTTTTTGAATTTTCTTTGAAAAATTGAAAATTTCTTCCCACGAATTTTCGATATTATTTTGAAGACAAGAATTTTCGAAATGGACGTGGGTATTGTTCTTACAAGGTAGAGGAATGTGGATTTTCGAGAAAGAAAACTTTTCACGATTTGTCCACATTTCGACTGTGAAAATACGAATGACTCGTGAAAGAGAGAGGTAGAGAACAAGTGCGGGAAGGGGATGAGAAAATAAGCATCCCGATCGATTCGACGCTGCAGAGACATCGAAAACAACAATTTCCTGGCGCCAGTAACTTTTTTCGATTGTTTTCCACGACACAAAAAAAAAACAACATTGAAGTTTTTTCTCAAAGTTCCTATTTTTCTTGGCTACATAAAAATAGCTAATTTTCGGTAAGTGTAATTTCATATAAAAGCATTTAACATGGTCATCGAAATAAAAAAAAAGCTCGAATTTTATAAATTTTGATAAATAATCATTGCTCGTAAAAATAGAAGAAGTTGAGAAAACAACGACATACATGGGTCAACCGTTTGTACGAATGAAACAAAATAGATCGTTCTGCGAAAAAAATTAATTTTTTGATGGTCAAAACGAATAAGCCTTTTTTTTTGAAGGCCAGGAGTTAAATCAAGTCCGGACGGAGGGAAAATAGAAGAAAAAGGAAGCAGATGACGATTAACGATCGTTTCAGTGTGAGTTACGATCGGCTTAGGAAAGTCCGCGAGGACGAATAGCCTCAGAGCTTATCAAGGAGAAATGTACAGGCTCGTGTATTCGTATCCTTGATCCTATCCTGGTATTATGTACACGTATATTCGCGATCAAAAGCCACAAAGATAGAAATGGAAGGAGGGAAAAAGGGAGGACAAAGTCTGCGGGAAAACGCGGATAGAGCGCGCGCGAAAGAGTATGTGGAATAACGTATGAGTTTATCGTAAATTCTTGTCACGAATCCTGACTGGTTTGTGTCCAGAACATTCATTTTTCGTGGAGAGGAAAATTGGGAAAAATACACGGAGCATTAAAGGCTTGCACCAAAAAGAATATTTATCCACGATTTTTTTTCGCTTTGATTTCTTTTCAATGGAAATTTTAAAAATTGCGAGTTTTTTCCTTGCTTAAAGGATTCGCGAGGAAGAACTCTCGTTCGAAAAGTTCGTAATGAATTTTGCGGGCATAAGAGACTGGAGGAAAAATATGAGAAATGAAGAAGGGCAATTTCTGCATTATTAATCACTGGTTAGTAACTTCCTGATTATATTTTTTTTCTTCGCAGTTGCGGCAGTATCGACTCGTTTCTCTCAATCCCGAGAAAACTTTGCTCTTCGCTAATGAGAAAAACTTTCGTCTCCGGACGGAGCTTTGAATTAGCAATTTTGATCTATTTATTGCAAATTCTCATCGTCTTTCTTTAAAAATCGCCAATAAAACTTATTTTCAATTTATCTTCCCATTAATCGACGTAAATATGAAACGAGCCAATTATTTTCTTGGTGGTTAAAATTATAACTGGTAAATTGTAACGAAAAGTAATTTGAATTACTCTTTGGAGTGTTCTATTTCGAAGAGACAAGTATAGGAAAAATTTTTGTATAAAACGTCTTGGGTGCAAAATCGAAGTTGCTCCTCTATGAATATTTTCTTTCTCGAATGGAGAAAAAATAAGAGATGGAACACGGAGGACAGGTAATATAACTAACGTCCGCGAAGAGGGTTAAAAGGTTATCCATACGTCGAGTAACAACTACGTGACCTTGTTTCCCTGCCATCTATCTTCCCCAGGACTCTATCGCGACTGAGGTTCCGAGCTTTTGGCCCACCCGTCGTGAAAGAGACAGACAGTCGATGTAAGACGAGAACTTTCGTCTCTTTTCTTGTGCAAGCTCGAAGCAATTCAGAAATATTATTCATTTTCGTGAAAAGTCTTTGAAAATGTTGAAATTTTCGTATTTTTTAAGGTGACGCTGAGGTCTATCATACTTCGCGTTTTTTTTTAAATTTCTCTTAACAAGTCTATTTTTGTTTTTCATAGAATTTTTCTACCAGGGCGTTATGTATAGAAATGTATATTTTATGATGTGTGTGACGTCCTGAAAAATTTCTGGGAGCTAATTAATATCAAACACGACGAGGCAAACGGGATGCTCGAATAATCACAATGAACCGTAATCTTAATTTACACGAATAGCTAAGAACTCAACCGTGACGATAAACTTGTAAAAAATGATGTATATTATAAGTACGAAAATAGAGAAAGAGAGGAAGGAGAAAAAAATTGCCTGCCCAAAAGTGCCTCGAGCGTAATGAAAGCTCGATCGTTCCCAAGCGATTTTATTCGGTGCTATTGAGAGGACGAAACTAAAAAATGTAAAAAAGGAAATCTAAAAAACGCAAACGTGCGAATGTTTTAAAAATTTGTGCGCAAAAGATATACACTAAAAACGAGGATTAATCGAAACAAAAATGATAAAGTCGAAAAGAAAATTGTAGTGCACTATGCGATAAACGAATTAAATAATCACGAACTATGTGCTACATAAACTTTCGAAAAATGTTACTCAAAAGCGAGAATTCTGACGAACCAAAACGTAACAAAAAATTCGTAACAAGTGTGTAAAAATATAAAAAAAGAAACAAGAGAGGTTGTAAAACAGATACAGAGAGATAGAAAAAGAGACAGACAGAGAAATATTTTTTGGGCAGACCGTAATTCCTACCTCCAGAGCGGGCGCTTTAGCCTGAAACACAAACGGCAATTCTGAAAACAAAAATTAATCCCGAGGGGCACCCGCTCGCGTCACCGAAAATTTCGCGAAATCTCTCGCGAAACGAATTTCTCGACTCAAGCATATTCTTATCTATCCCGGGAACAAAAAAAGACTTGAAAAAAAAAAACAAACACAATGACGGTCATGGAAAAAAAGAAAATGATACGCTCAAGCATGATTCGTGCGATCGTCGAAACGAAGCTTTTTGTCGTTATTCAAGTTGCTTTTCTCTTCGTTTTCTGTACAATGTTACGTGAGGCCGCTGCTCTCGTAATTGTGCATTCACAGTGGCTCATCATCGATTATTTACGTATCTAATTGTCGGAATGAGATGAGACAGCGAGTGAAAAATTAGGACGAGAAAAACGACATTTCACCATCATTTATTCATTTCGAAACGACAAAATTTGAGAAATCCGCCAGACAGGTTTTTAATCCTAATTTTTCACTCGCCAACGTATTCGCCCTAATTTGCATGTTTCGAGGACGTGACATACGATACGAATGATTAAAATATTTCGATAATTAATAATTAATTAATGCAAGCCTGAATATAATGTGTTCAACTAACGTCGTCTGTTGCTTGCGGCCATTCCAGCTGTACAATATCCCCCGATTATAATAACGCTTTAGTTTAAGTTTCTTTCATTTTTAAACTATTTTTTAATATCGTTGAATATTCAACATTTCGATACTGAATTTATTTTAGAAATATTTTCTCGTTCGAATATTAGAATTTTAATGCCGAATTTTTGTCAAAAGTCACTATAATTGATTTTGGATAAAAATATTTATACCAAACATTTATGGATTGATATATTAAAAATTCGAATATACGAATATGAAAATTTTGATAAATAATTGTTTCTTTTTAAAACAAGACTGATTTTTCTTACCTGAAGCCTGTAGTTAGGATCTTGCGATGCTGCGTGTGCGGCTAAGAAGGGATCATAGTAAACACTGCAAAAGAAGAACAAATGCATTAAATTCCATTCAAAGGTCTCTAAAAGTAAATTTTTTGGGATAAATACTTTTTTTTTGATATCATCGATATTTTTCAATGTCGACAAAGGCTTGTGTATTTTCACTTCGATATGAGTATGGTGTATTGTGTTGTGTAATCTGTTTGCTTGAAAATTAGAATAAAGTCACCTATTTGTCCGGACTGTAAATCTGATCGTAAGATGACGAAAAAAGAAAGATTCGTTACGCTTTCTCGCCCATTGTTTCGAAATTCTAATTGCGGGTTAGAGAAGCAAAAACCAAAAATTTGCTATTACATTTACTTACAGACATTTTAAAATAGGCGTGCGAAAAACTTGTCGGGCTCAAGCATTTAGTGAAACGAGAAAAAAAAACGGTACGAACAAGCAGAGCAATCGCGTGCAAAATTGCAGCGAGTCAAAAATTCTTTAAATATCAAATAAAAATTGTACTTCGCGATCAAAGAGTCGACGATTCGTCTCCGGAAAGAAAATCAAAAATCTTCGCGACTCGCTGCAATGAGGATTAATTGACAAAAAGTGTAGTAGAGAAGAAACGTGTTAAATATTTTGTGAGCAACAGGCAATGAAAAATTACAGTGTTTTCTTTTTTTATTAATTCTAGACAAAGTGACACGCAATGTGAAGGGGAAGATATAAAATTATATTGTAAATAAAATTGCGATTGCGGTACGACTTTTCATAATTATGCAGAATTTCTTTTGATCTCAGTTTCAATGATATTTTTATAAGTATAAATGTAATTGTTTCGGATTCAGTGAATCAATTTTATAAATGTTGAGCTTTGATTCTGATTTATTAATTTTTTTTCTGTTTCTTTATTCTATTTCATTTTTTATGATCAAACATCAACTAAAAAATATTTAAGGTAGTACAACCAAGATATTTGATTGAAAAGTTTGACTGTAGGTGTTGATTGAATGTAAAATCATCACTTGAAGTTTCTTGAGACACAATTTTTTCAAAACTTGTCTAGTTGACAATTTTTAAGAAAATCTGTTTCAAGTCGATTTTTCGGCTCTACTACCTTAAGGTAGGAGTCGCGTGAAAATCGTTTGAGACAGAATTTCTTAAAAATGTGCACAATTCTTCTTTGAGGTCATGTCGAAATGTATGCCAAATTTTATGAAGCTTTAGCAGCCAGTAATCGAAATATTAATTGATGAAAATCGTCGAAATTTTAAATCTCTTATATTTCGACAACCACATGGTGAAGCTTTTTTTAAATTTTGCACACATGTTAATATTATGTCAAAGAAGATCAGTACAAATTTTGAACAAATTCTGTCTCAAAAAATTCAAGTGATGATTCAACATTTAGTTAACACGTACAGCCAAAATTTGAATAGGCTTTCACGTGACTTCTACCTTAAGGTAGTTCGATCAGTTCTTAAAAACTCATACTATATTAATTTTTAATTACTAACAATGTATCAAATGTTTATAATTGGATTGGAAAATATTATGGAAAGCAAATAAAAAAGTCAATTGAACAAATTCGTCGTAAAGTTATGACAAAGTTCCAGGCGACAGTCTCCGTGAGACGACTGGGTATGCTACAAAAAAGCTCGACACGAAGAATTTTTCATTAAAAACGAGACGATAAATTTCGATAAAATTTTGAAAAAAGTCAATCAAGACTTTGTCTATAAATAATAAAATTTTAACTGATTATATAAATATTTGATTCAATGATCCAACTACCTCAGCGGAAATAAATTAAGTGGTTTGAATTTAAAGTAGTTTTTAAAAATGAAAAAGAAAACCGCATAATTATAATGTTGTTCGATACCGGAAACGCTGAACTTACGCAGGGAAGGGATGCAGGGCCGTTGCAGCGGCTGCGGCTGCAAGTGGCCCTGGATTGCGCGCCAGTGCAAGAGCAGCGGCGCCCGCTGCTCCTGGAAATGCGGCTCTCGCTGCGCCAACTCGTCCACGCTGTATCGCGACACCTCTCAACGCCGCAGCTGTAACAAAATCATGCCACGACGGCCTACCTTGTAATTGATAAACTCCCGGAGTCCTTCGTCCTCTTTTTCTCCACTCGGCTCTACCCCTCTCTCTCTCTCTTTCTCTTTTTAAAAATATTTCTCCCTTTTTTTTCAGAGTGGTTCGCGGCAGCGGCGATCGGTCCTTTCTCAAAACAGCAGCAGTCGCAGCAGCAGCAGACTTCACCATTCTCTCACTTCGGTTTATTCTTTTTGCCAGCTTGAGGAATTTTTCGTCAAGAGGTTTTTCATTTTGGACTTTGAGACGATTTTTCTCACGATGTACGGTGGTTTTTCGCATTTCTTTGGTCTCATGGACAAAATATTGTTATATTTTGCAAGCTACTCGAGAATTTGAGTTTGATGAGATTCTAACCTCGTTAATAATGTTCTCGGAATTTTAAATACGGAATTCACGACGATGACGGCGAAGTACATGAAATATATATCTCAAGGCAGGAAGTTTATCGAATTATTGACGAGTATTTTATCGATTTTCAAGAAGATAATGAAATGAAGTTTTCACGAAGTTAAATGTATTTATGGAGAAGTGTCGAGAAATTCGAAGGATCTCGACGTCTCGAAATCTTTGGAAAAACCGTCGCATCCGGTTAACGCGAGAAGCGAGCCGAATTCGAGGCTAACCGAAGACAAAGCTGATGAATCGTCGAAGAGCTCGATACTCGAAACGTTAGAACAAGAATTTAACGAATCTCTTGATCAGGGAGAACTCCGGAGAGCCGGAAGTGGAAGATTCTACGGAAGAGGCGTCAACAAGCGCGCAAAGATCGATACTCCGAGAAAAAAATGGACGTCTCGATTGAGAATCGATCGTTTCGCGTGAAAAGATTACTGGGCGGAAAGAGTCGCCGGGAGAGAAGAAAGGAGGGACGAAGATCAATAATATTCGCGAGAACCGATTCCGTCGAGTCGATAGTGACACGATAATCGATAAATCGAGGCTCGTCGATTCGCAGCGGAAATTCGTCATCAGTGGGATTCTCGTTGTCGCCGGAAGTACCGAATATATCGCGAACGAGGAGCACAAATCGGATCGGGCAATCCGAATTGTAAACTCGTTTCGAGAATGAACACTGGCCGAATGCTCAACTCGTTACGATCGTTGAAACACACGATTTTTTGCAAGATCGTTATGTGCTTCGCTCTCGAAGTCATCCTTCCGTATTTTCTCATCGTTCCGGTCCTCGTCTACGTCGACGACACCAATTACTGAACGTTTCCCCTCAATCTTCTCTTCAGCACGAAAAAAATGGTAAATTTTAATCACTCTCCTTTTTTCTCTACAAGTACACACTTCTTTTTCGTGTCGACGACTCTGTGACTTATTTCTGCTCACCTTTTTGAAACTCCTGCTAAACGGCAGCTTCGCGTCTCTGTGGCTTATTCGAGCATTGTCGTTAATAGGGCGAAAGGTAAAACATAAAACTTGGCAAGAGGCAAAGTAGTCCGTAAAACTTCAATTATGGGAAAAAAATAATTCGAGAATGCACATTTATGGTGAACAAATCGTGGTAGGGGGTGAGAGAAAAGAAATTTCATCGCCGCAAACTCGATGCACATTTATAGAGAAAGTATTATTAAAGGAGAGCAAGAGAGAAAATCAAGTCAGGCGCATTCCGTGTAAGTCGTAAGAACAGGGATATTCATATTTACATTTAAATATATCGACAATGTGAGGAGAACAAACGTCAATTGTGGCCTTGCTGTCATTCGCTCTAGAGGAAACTGCCAACGAGCCAAAAATATTTTTTTCAAAGGATTGGTCGTGTTGAAAAAATTCACGAGTTAAATCCGACGAGGTGTGAGAACTTCTTTTTTAAGCCACGAGACTGACGCATGCCAAAAATAAAACAAAAAAAAAACAATTCGCCTTATTCTCTCAGGCCCTATGCGGCGTATAAGTGACTTCGTTCGATCTTGGTGGTAAAAAAATGTCACGACATGAAAAACATCGACAATCCGTGCCTTCTCATCAAACAATTTCTCTTGCAGATTAATAATCAGGTGCTGGAAATCTGGGTGCTCTCATATTTCGCAGTGAGTCAGTACACTTTTGCGCTTTTCAGTGACAGTCGTGAGATTAGCGAAATGCAGGCTCTAACCGAATTTTCATGTGGACTTTCCAAGTGGGTGTGTAAAAATTCGGGTCAAAAAATGAGTTAATGTTATCATGATTACTGTCTCGTCAAAATTGTAAATTCAAAAATAGTCCTCAATTGTATCTCTCCAACGCGATCAAACGCTAAAGATAAACGAACGACTATTCAACCAGTTAGAAAAAAAAATGAAAATCAAACATTTGTTAATCAAACGAAAAAAAAAATGAAAAAACAACCATTATCACAGTCTAAGACTACAAATTAAAATTCTACAGTTACTTTCAGTTAGAAGGTTAAATAACGATGAAGAAGTTTCATTGCGACGAAAGTACAGTCATCTGTCGAGAATACTTTTCTTTTTTTCGTGAAAAAAAAAGAAAAAAAATGAATGTTTGGATTGTACCGTATGAGTTTTGAGGATCGGATTATTTTAGGTGATTTGGGGTGTTTTTGTTTGCTTGGAAGATGGACGGTACTACCTCCGTCTCGCGGCTGCTCTTGGGGCGAGAACTAGGGGCGTTGCTGCCGGTGATGGCGTTACTGCGGCTGCTGCTACAGCGGCTGCTGCGGCTGCCGATGGTGCCGCTGCCCCGAGCCAGCTCCACGGCATCGCCGGTAACCTATATCCTGTCAAAAATAATTAAAGCCGAGCCGGCTCATCATTTCCGTCTCCCGAATATTGAAAAATTTCCGCTTGCTCCCCCCCCCCGCCCTCGTAACCCTGAAATTTTCTCGTGGCTCGATCATTCAATATTTTTTTGTTTCCGTTTCCCACTCTGATATTTATAATTCAATGCCCACCGAACGTTTCTCCTGTTTTTCCCCCAATACTCTCCACGCATGTTTTCGTTCCCTCAATCTTCAAAAATTTATCATCTTCCCCTCAATTTGGTATCAATTAATATTATTCTCCCCTCGCGCTTCGCTGAATATATTTTGCGCTCGCTCGATTCTTTCGCGCGCGTGTCTCGATGATTCACGGTTAATCCGGCCCGGGGACCCGTTTGGAATTTTGTTTCGTCGCGAGAGGCACGGTGGGAAGGAGAAAATAATTCAAGGCTGAAGCGTCCAAGGGTGGGGAACGAACGGGAGGGGGACGAAAAAATTGCAACGAGCGAGGTAAAAGTAATCTCGAAATAAGAGAGATCGCGAAGGAGCGAGAAGAAAAATGTTAAAAGCCGGGGGTGTAATTAATGAGATTGAAGGCGATGTCGAGGCTTGAGGGATCGGTCTGGTGGTTTGACGAGTTGGGAGTTGGATTTCGTTTTTTTCTTCTTCTTCGGAGTACGAGAGTTTAAAAGAAAAGACGGAGAAAGTGAGGTAAAAAAAGGTAAGATATACACATGGAAAAAAGTGAGAGGGAGGAACAAGAAGGGAGAAAAAGAGGAAAGGAGAGGGGAGAAAACGTGGAGATGCTGCGTAAGAGATCGGGATGGACGAAGGGCGGGAAGAGGGAGTCTGGCAGTCGAAGAGCAAGGAAATAGGGGTGAAAACGCTGGGAGAGGGCTCCGGGGGGATGAATATGCGGGCAGGGTTGCTCCGAGCGATCAATAAATGCCGGCGTTGCCAGCAGAACAACCCCTGGACCACTTTCCTCCCTCTCTCATACTATTTCCTCGGGAAAGCTCTCTCTCTCTCGCTTTTACCCCTCTGATTCTCCATTTTCACCAGCCGCTCGCTTTTTTACTTTTTTTTTTACTTTCTTACAACCCTGTGAATTTTCAACCCTCGATTCAACTCCCCCTTCGCGATTCTACCAGCCGGGAGCGTGCAACTTTTTCATCCCTTCGACCGAGAATTGTAAGGGGTGGTGTGAGCACCCGGCATCGCGAAGATCGCGAAACCCGATTGAAACGTCTACGTGCGAGAATACGCGGGACGCTCATGGAAAAAATCGCAGCTGGCGTTAAGGATGAATTGTGGATATTTCGAAAAGCGAGAATGAAAAACGCCCTGGAAATTTTAGGAAGTTTTTTCAGAATAAAACGAAAAAAAAGAGGGCAAGTGGAAACATTTTTAAAAAATTACTGAATCGTTCATAAAACACGAAAAGTCGATATTTTTTCTTCTCGTTCGTATCGACGATTCGTTCACAACGCCCACCCTTGACTCTTCGTCCGATTAAAAATGATGAAAATTTTCCGGTTACCGTTTCCCTTCACTTTTTAATCGCGTTATTAAATTATTCATGAAATCTTGCTCGCCAAATTTTTGATGGAAGACGGGAGAAACGAAAAAAGACCTTGATTGATTATTTTACTCCCCTAATAGCGATTGATGAACCAAGAGGGTGTGCGAGAGAGGGAGAGAGGAAAAATAGGGAAGAGATCGTGCTCAAAAACAATAGACTCGGTTGCAAGAACGTAAGAACGCGAAACTGACAGATCGTTAAAAAGGGAAGAGAACAATTGGGGCCGAGTGGTAATGATTCCGACAATAAATCGCCTGAGGTTTTAAGAGAAAAAACACAAGTTCGAAAAATAAGAGAAATATGCAGGAAAATTCGCGTGTCACGTTCCGAGCACGAATAAAAATAAAATACCATTTTCATTAAAAACAAATCAGAACAAGAATTTAAAAAATTTTTCACCAAGGCAGAGACTGGTGAAAAATCAATTCTCCCAAAAAGCACGATCTCCCTGGGAAACTTATTTCATAATGGGAAAAAGTTTTTGGCATCGTTCGTCATCTGCTGACGAGGAAGATTTCGGATGGAAATTTGGATCGCCCCTTTGGCACGAGTTGACCATTTTTTCCCATCTCTGTGGGTGAAAGGAAAAATTGTATTTTTTTCGAAAAGAGTGGATTTTCGAGCTCTGGGGTATGAAAGAACCAATATGCGCACAAAAAGTGTACATATTGTTTTTTTCGCATGGTCGGTGCTTGCACGCTTAGCGGTAACTAATTAACTCTCTACGCAAATGCCAATATGAATAGATATATATATATATATATGTTATAAATATTAGACTAATTAAAAAATGCCAACAGTTGTTGCGGAGAAAACAGAAAGAGGAAAAGGCTCGATTCTCTCCCTTTCTCTCGTCGCTTCTAGTAGGCGTTTTATCCGCACAGTGAAAAAATAATTAAAAAGATAAAAAATGAAGAAGGAAGGAGTAAACGTCACAGAGAGGCTGAAGGAAAAAAAGTAACACGTTCGCAGCTCATTTGAAGAGACGAAAAGAGAAAAGAGCAGCCTTGTAAAAAACGAAATGAAAAAATGTGAGAGAGGAACGTGCACGTCTTTATATTTCGCTCTGCGTTTTTGGCTCGTGTTTTATCTCTCATTCGAAAAAAAAAAGAAATAACTATGCAGCAATATTTACTTCGATGCTCGTGCGACAGACGTATAACAGATTAATTTTTATGCACGTGTTCATATGTAGATATATAATATCAACCGTAATTCGCGATCGATTCCTTCAATGAAAAAAAAATTCTTCTTTCGTAATTAGTTACCACTAACAAGGCGTCACTTTCGAACATGCAGCAACCTCGCCATTTCTCTCCTCCTCCTTCTCTCTCTCTCTCGCTCTTTTTCTAACACACCGTGCCACGATCATTAAACATTAAATTCAATGGGAATCCAACAAAACAACTTGACTCTCTCGAGACAGAAACAAAAAATAAAAATCTCTCGATTAATTTCTTACAAATCAACGTGTCCGTTTCTGGCGCAATTTATCGAACAAGCGCTTTCGAATTTACGTTCCAACAGCGAACGAAAAGAAATAAAATACATTTTTTCAAGATGAAGAAAAGACTTTCAACTATGATTTCGTTCATAGAACACAACACAACAAATCTCGACATATTTCATCAAAATATCAAGCCCAGAAACTGACAAACCTAGATTACGAAAATTAAGAAAAAAAAAGTTGTAAAAAAATTCGCTAATCGAGTAAATATTTGTGTACGTATATATACATATATATATCATTGAATATAATATGTATATATAGACAATATATGTTGACAGGTGAATCTCATATGAAGGCAAGCCAAGGCCACGACATGAGACGTGCAAATTAATTAAAAAAAGATAATAATAATAATAATAATAATGATAACAATAGATAATAATAAGTAAATAAATATTGGATAATAACGATAATATATTAAAAAAGCAATTAAAAAATTCTCTCCCAAAACCGCTCCAACCACAACCAAGCACAACCACAGGCAAGGTACGGGCCTTTGTCAACGAGACAGTCATCAACCAGTGAATGTGGCGCATTATCGTGATTATTTTATATAATATAGTAAATGTATGTATATAATATAATATATATATATATGTATTATATGTCAAAATACATACATATATGCGTGTAAGGAAAACGAGGAATAAAATATTTATATATATGTATATTTATATAGATAGATATGTATGAAAAATAAGGTGGAAGAAACTGAAGATAATGAAACGAGGAAACGAAAGTACTTGGTAATAATCGGTATTCAATCTCAAGTCAATCAAATAAAATACGGCGTGATTCAATATTCAACAGTTGCAGTCAAACGATGTGAACGAAAAATAGAAACGTGTGCCATTTGGACTTCGAAAGTCGAGATTTGCCTCTGCACAGATTCGCGCTCTTCTTTTTATTCTTTGCACATATTCTCGTTTCAGTTAATTTAGGAACACGTCAAGACTGATGAGAAAAAATTGCTTTTTCGATTCTTTCGTACTAAAAAAATTGGCAAAGATTTCTCATTTATATTTTCAATGGAAACAGAATGGACGAATTTTCAAATAACGAAATAAAGTTTATCTCTTTTTTTATGATTTTTGAAGAAAGCATTGTAAAACGAGTTTCGAGGTTTTTAAACGAGAGGCAATCTGCGAGGATAATCGAATATTGCATTAATAAACTCGATATTAAATTTACGATTATGGAAAAATAAATAAATACGGTTTGAAAAAATGATTATATACGAAAAATACCTCATGCGTTTACCACTGGATAGAGAGCCCTAGACTAGCTACTAGGCGAAAATCGTTCGTTTCTTTTAATTATAATATGTATATATTTTTATATATACATATATAAATGGATACACATATATTAATATGTTAACAAAAAAGCTATTATGTATGGCCAATCGCTGAGTCTGCAGCCGCCAGGGTGACGTTGTCAAAATTTTTACTTTTCTCTCTATCTATGGGTCTCCACGAGAGTTATCTTTCATATTTTTCTGCTCAAAAATATTTCAACGGATCCAGAGAAATTTCGCTCGTCCAAGATTACTTGAAAAAAAAAGGTCTTTTCGAGTGGCAGAAAAAGTCCCGGAAAATTGTTCTAAAAAACCTTCCGGAATTAGTTTTTTTTCACGTTCTCAAAATGAAATTTAAGCGGGAGAAAAATGCGAGAATTTTCAAGTAAAACGTTTATAGCGTGAAGCATAAGCCTGAAGAATAGGAACGAAGAAATGCTTTTTTCCTTTCCCTCGCGTCTCCGTACTTCAGAACTGTCTTTTTCCACTTTTCCCACCTTCTTAACTTCTATTTTTCATCCACGCTCTGCGTTTCTTCGTTCTCTTACCCCTTCCCAGAAAAAAAGCGTCTCCAGGACAAGGGAAGCACGACTCGTCCAATTTTCTTTTCTCCCAACTCTCCAGAGACTCCTAAAGTCGCAAAGTCCCTCTTAGGATTTTTTCCCTTCGCCATCCCTCGCGTTGTTCGAATATTAGAATTAAAAAAAACTACGAGTTGATGAATTCTTGCGAAAAGTAACTAGGAATTTAACGTCCGGTACTTTTTTTAAATGAAAAATTCCTCGGATTTTACGAAAAAAATCGCGAATTAAAAAAAATTTCTTCGCTCGTTGGACAAGGAGAGAGAGAGATGAAAAATTTTTGTGCATTCGGCAGTAAAAATCTTTCCAGAGGACAGATTATTATCAATATAACACACGAACACTGACTGACGATGCAGATGCATGCTAGAATCAAAAGATTTCTTGTATTGCAATCAAACTCTAAGACATTGTATGGTAAACATTATTTATCTTGCTCTGACGTTTTTGCATTCTTTCATCAAAATTCTCACTAATTTCAAATATTTTTTTGTAGAAAATAAATCGCCATACCGATTTTCCAGTAGGCTCACTTTATTGTTCACCAAATTATTCATTTTATAAGAGCTCGTTGCCAAGGCAACTCGTTACAAAAAAGATAAATCATGATTAACTCTAAGATTTTTTTCTACCTGGTTACTTAGTACAGTCACTGGCTTTTAAAATATTCACTGATTTCGTAATCGATTTTGTTTTTTAATTTTTATCGTGAAAATAATGTTCTAAGAGTCCTTAGTATGTTTCGTTTCGATTTCGCACATTTCTATTATCACTTTTGTCTTTTTCATTGTTGTCCTTGCATGCAGTTTTTTTTTCTTCACTTTTCCCGCTACCGGAATTTATTTTACGAGCTAGTCCCGCAAAATTGAATTTCTATCATTGTTTCCTAATTACTAATCTCACTCACTTATTTCGTTTAGACCCTGTTAAACCGTTATTTTGATCGTTAGAATTAAAAGTAATTAAATAAATGAAAGCTCTGGAATGACATTTTGAAAATGCACGAAAAATCTTTGAATTTAAAAAAATCTTTAAAAAGGGTCATTACAAATATCAATTTTATCATAACTTGAAAAAACCCTTTGACCGTCTCGCTGTAAGAATTAACCGAAAACTTAATATTTAAAAAGACCCTGTAATTTTTTCGTTAAAAAAATAATTTTCATGATCTTATACCCTGGATAAAAAATCGTTTTGACCCAAACGATGTTAAAATTGTTCGACTCCAACACTGAACAACGATAAGGATTCATCGTTCGATGAAAATTCGTCATTAAAATTGGAATGTAAAAGCGAGTGCGAAAATTTGATTCATTATATGAATTTTCATCAAATTTATCGTATAAAAAAAACAAAACAAAAAAAACGACCCACCTTGGCTGGATTTTTAACCTGGGAAGTGAAAAACAAATGAAATAAATAAATTTCGCATCGACGAAGTGCCTGTACCGAGTCCAGTGTTGGCAACTCTCACACACATTCTTGCACACCCAAACTTTTTCAAAAAAACAGTCCAAAAGAAGCAAAAAGACCATTTGTCGAAGTACTTTGTACCTTTGCTTTTTGCAGACGTTTGAACGATTTTTCTCGTACTTAACGAAAAAAAAAGTTTGTTTATAATTATATACTTTTCGAAAAATGCTTGCTTGGTCGTGGTATGGCGGCTGTGGTTTCTTTACTTTCAAAGAAAACGAGTTTGTTTTTTCTGACGACTAAACGGCACTTCGTGTTATCGGAGAACGAAAATAATAAAAAAAAAAATTCAACAGTAACTGTCATTTAGCCACCAATGAATGTTTCTTTGACTTTAGTGCTGTTTTTCGTATTTACGGATTTTGAAAAATAGTCTCGTTTTATATTGTCGTCGCCTTGGTTGTTATTATTCACCATCATCACGAGAAACCCTGGCAGTTCTCCCGTATCTCGGAGTAGAGAGTTAGAAGAGCCTCCTCGGGCACGCTGTGGATGCACCTACCCTCTGGCCACTGGACGCACACTGAAACAATAAAAAATTCAACACTTCAAATCATTCTGATTTTCTGCAAAGCACGAAAATAAAATCAACCGAACAGCAAAAAATACGCTTACGTCGTTAAAAAAATATTTATCTATATTTTCACGCGTCAAAAAATTCTCAAAGACGCGTAAATAAACGGAAAGCAAACATCTATTCGAACAATCGATGCAGAAATAACGAAAATATGCGTCACTCGCGATAAAATTCGAAAAAGTTAAATTTTCAAAATTTTTCATCCGACATTATTGACGAGTCATATTAATCGGTGATCGAAAAATACGAGTAAAAAAAAGTAAAAGTACCGAACAGTCGACGCGGAAATAAAGAAAATCACGATTCGTCCGTCATGCTCGATTAACCGTGAAGTAAAAGGGTTTTGCGATTTAGCAGCGTGTCGATTATCCTCGCGTGAATTTCAGGGGGTGAGAGTATTCCGGGGTGGACGTTTATCGAGTGTTTTCGAAGCTTCCGATCGGGAGACTGAGCGCAATAAGGGAAAGGGACCGAGCGATGAGAGGTGGATAATTAATAATCAGGAATATAAGCCTAGGTATATATACGCAAGGCGACCAATTACAATTAGTAGCACAGATTAGAGAGAAAATAGGGGGGAGGGGAATAAGGGAGATGCAGAGCAGAGGAAGGAGGCCCAATTACATCTTGTTGGCTAGCCCGTAACTGGGTTATCAAGCGAGTGATTACGGAGTTTAATTGGTCGAAACTGTCGACAGCGAAGGGAGTAAGGGCGCAAATCGTTGACATCGAAGGCTGATGCTGCGAGGGTTCCAGACGGACAAGATGAATCATATCTGTCTCTGTCAAAAAATCATTTAGCTCGCAGGAACGAGGAACGCAAAACGCGATTATTCTAGGCATTCGTTGTTACGAGTTATATAGTTATTATAGAAAAATACGAATTACATAAATTTATATAACGAGCGATACACGTCCGTTTTTTTTTGACATGTTTGAATCGCTATTTTTCTGCTCTTCTAGGCGCATATACTTCGTATAACATCGCATAATGCGATCTATTCTGATTAATTGATTAGAGGTTTTATTTCATTTTTAATATGGAACACATCCGCACTGATATTAAAAAAAAATTTTAAACAATATTATAAATTTGAAACACTAAACTATTCACTTTTAGGATAATTGAAAATAAGTGGAACTGACACTCAATTGAACTTTTTGAATTTGTACGATATGTTTTTTGGTAACGAACTACCTGGCGAGACCCGGCACGTCTTACCCCGACACTTTTCACTGGCATACTGATTTCAAATTTCGTCATAAAGTCGAACAATTAAGGCCTTAATCGGTTTTTCACTCGACCTCGACTGATCACCATGGAAATAATAACCGAGTCATTAACGAAAATTTGAAATTTTTTTTCCTCGTTACGCTCGACGAATTGTTTTTCTCTCTCTTTTTTTTTTTATTTTTATGATCCCCGAACTATTCAGGTATATTTATCCATCAGGTATATATGATAATAATAGTATAAAATTGTGTTGCAAGTTTTTTTCAGATGAACTGAGAAAATTTAACGTGTCGAGGACCTCAAGCCTGATTTTTCGAGAATTAAAAATAGGAAAATGTCAAAATTTCAAGTGGTCATATCTATTCGTGTCCTCGACGATATTGACTTCATAATAGGTAATTTCTAAAAATTTTTGCAAGACGAAATGAATTATTCAAACATCAACGTTATTATTTCCAAAGTGGCGCACGCTGAATATTTTTTTAATGAGTATCGATTAGTTAAAAGTTAATGTGCTCTATTCCGATGATTCGATTAGAGGCCTTATGTCTTTTTTAATATAGGATATATAAAATATAAAATTTATTATATAAAATTTCAGGTAAAGAATTTATCGATTGGGTGCACGACTCGAGATTATGAAAAATAAAAATGTAAAGTCTTAGTACGTGACTCAACGATAAAAGGGAATGGGCCAGAAAATTTTTCTGATATTTGCAAACACTTTTCGTGTTCGCAGTAATGTATGAATGTAATGTATAAAAAAAGAATAAAAAAATTTATTAAATTGATTTTTTTACGGGAACAAGGATGCAAATATCTGCATTGAAAAATTTAATATACAGTTTCACGGGGGGTTTTGTTGTTATTTTTCGATGCACGCCTATAACAAACCGAACGTGACAAATTGGTAGAATCGGTACCGGCATGAATAGAAGTCTCGCGAGCGCGAAGCGCTCTTGTTGAGGATCTCGAGAGAGAATCCAATAAGAACCTCGCGAGGAGAATGCGAAGGAGAAGAGCAAGGGAAAATAATAAGAAATAGTCCGAGGGCGGGGAAAAAAATTCAAGCGGAAAAAATTAAACGCTTGAAAATGCCGGGGCAAGAAATTGAATTTGACAGGAGGGAAACTGAATTTTTTTCTCTTCGTCGTCAGCCCCGATGCGAATAAGGTTGATAATTTTATTCGACACAACGTTGTTTCTCGCGTTCTGTTCTCGTTATCGTCTGAAAGTATTATCGGTCGATTGCATTCGTGATTAGCAGGAGCGAGACGAGAAGAAAAAGTTCCCTGAAAAGCGGAAAAATCTAAAAACGAGAAAAAGTAAGTCAGCGGGCCCTGGAAATGAAGTTACATGCCCCGAGGGATAATCGAGCTGTCCCGGCGAAATTGAACGTACGAGGCAAGCGAGGAAATTGGCCCTGAGAGTCGAACGGGATTGATCGATCCGCGGGGTCTATCGGCTTCGAGCCTCGGCGCCTAAAAAATCCAAATCGAATTCGTTTTTTTTTTCACCCATCAAAATCTCATTAGATTCTTGCCAACTTTTTGGACCAGTCTTCCAAGTTGCGCAAATAATCTTCAACTACATTTTGTAAAGAAATTTTTTTAATCCTTAAGTTTCAAAATGTCATAACGCAATTGAATCGAAAAAAAATTTTTTTTTTCACCCAACAAAATCTCATTAGATTCTTGCTAACTTTTTGGACCATTCTTTCAAGTTGCGCAAATAATCTTCAACTAAACTTATAAAGAATTTTTTTTAATCCTCAAGTTTCAAAATTTCATATAGCGATTGAATCGAAAAAAAAAATTTTTTTTTCACCCAACAAAATCTCATTAGATTCTTGCCAACTTTTTGGACCAGTCTTTCAAGTTGCGCANNTCTTGCCAACTTTTTGGACCAGTCTTTCAAGTTGCGCAAATAATCTTCAACTACACTTGTAAAGAAATTTTTTTAATCCTCAAGTTTCAAAATGTCATAACGCGATTTAATCGAAAAAAAAAATTTTTTTCACCCAACAAATTCTCATTAGATTCTTGTCAACTTTTGGGGCCAATCTTTCAAGTTGCGCAAATAATTTATAACTACACACTGAAATTTTTTTAAATGCTCAAATTTCACAATGCAATGACGCGATTGATTCGAAAAAAATAAAGGTGAAAAGTGATTTAAAAAAATAGCAATAAAAATTTCACAAATTGCGATAATAAATCTGTGCAGGTTGTTACGACACAAAATAAAAGGTGGAAAATGATGTAGATGGTAAATTTATAACGACGTTAACGCTTTTAACAGTCCCCGTTAATATCGTTTTAATTTGTCGGATAAAATCGGGGAAATTGATTCACGGGTTCACGGTTTTGAATCCTCGATTCTGGCATTTGCCTAATTTTCGATAGAGTTGAGTAATCTAATCGTCGGGAGATCTCTCGTGCCTCGTATATCTTATTTGCGCTGAGGGCGAGCACAGAGCGCGCTCAGACGGAGAAATTTCCTCATTGCAATTTCGTTCGAGGCGGTCTGGCTCGCTTTACGTGCGGTTAATCGCAACCAGCGAATTTCGAGACGGAGAAGAAAAAAGCGGGAAAGCTAGAGGGAAAGAAAAAAAGGAAGAGCTGGAACGAGCCTTTCCTCTGATCTAACCGGAAACGAGAATAGAACTAGCCGCGTGCTCGGCAATCCATTGATCTTTAAGAGGATTGATCGGAACCTTGCGTGTTTTCAAAGTCAAAAATATTTCATGCATTTTCTCTCGTCACCCCCTTTATAACATTTTTTTCATAAAAATTCAATGACTAGCTGCTTTTAATTTTGAAAATTCCTCTCTTTTTCTCAAAATTCAACAAACGATTAAAAATTATTCTACGAAATTCCTTCGATACTTCAACAAAGATCGTTACTTTTGTTTATTCATAAAAAATAATATTAAAAATACGTATTTACTTTTAAATACTGACTGTTGTGAAAGAGGATGCCGGATGGGTTTAATCGCGAGGATCAAAGCTTGGTAGAGAAAAGCTCCTGGTCATTCGCACCCGGGTCTCGATTTCTTTTTTTTTTTCACTTTACGAAAAGCGGTCTTCTGAAAACTCTTTATTTCGCTAAAGTGCGAGCAGGGAGAAAAGCCTCGAGACCAAGGCGTTTATTAATTTTCGCCTGAAGATTTTCTCTCGTTTTCTCACCATAACCGTAAAACGAATCATTTCTCTCTCCAACTACGCTTGTTTTTCCCTATTTATCTGCTTCCCTCTTTTTCATACTCAAACGATTTATCTTTGTACGAAAAAGAACGTGCAGAGCTTTTATTTTCTTCAGAAAACTCATTTTTCCAACACCTCGCATGTCTCCGACGAGAGGCAAAATTTTTTCAAAATACCCCATCAAAGTGAAAAAAGCTGAGTTGAAGCAATAAGCAAAAACTTTCGGATAATTCCACAGGCAGATTTGCCTTAATAATAATTCATAGAGAGAAAGATTCGCAAGCTAAAAAAATTAAACATGAAGAACTTAATTGCAAAAAGGAGAGAGGGAGGGAAGAGAGAGAGAGAGAGAGATGGAAAAATGAAATTTTCTCGGTTGGTACAGCATATTTTTCATGGCGAGCGAGTTATTTACGGGACCATTAATGAGAGAGTGAGGGGGGGGAAGGGCCGAGGAACGAGGGGAGAGAGAATGATAGAGGGGGTGAGGGGAGTGGGCAACGAGAGCTGTTGCATAAATTACGAAAGCTCGTGGGATCTCGGCGCGGAGAAAAAGCTCGAGGAAAAGCGTATGAAAGGGAAAAGATGAGAAAGAAAGAAAGAAGGCGAGTATGTGCGAGGATAAACGAGAGCGGAAAAATGTATACGGTTTCCTCTCGCTAACGAGCTTTCGTTCCTCTTTTTCTCCTGTGTACGCTTCTCCTACCCTCTCCGCATCCGCCCACTTCCATCCCTCCCCCCTGCATCCCCTCATCCTCTCCCTCCTTCTTCTCCCATCCAGCCCCGGCACTCAGACATATTTTTTTAGTTTTATTTCATCACTCTTGAGAATCTCGCAGAACGCGATTCGTGTCTTTATTACTCTGACGTGCGAGAACAAAAGATAAGAGAGAGATAGAGCGAGCAGAAAAGCAGCTCCGAGAGATGAAGGAAAAGTTAAAAGAGGAATTTACAGTCGTGTTGATACTCGGAATAATTTAACTCTTCTAATTGTCAGATACCTGTGAGAAATTCTTTTTCCATTTTTCTTTTTTCGTCTCTTATACACATCACGAGATGCGCTTTCGAGGAGCTTCACTCATCGATACGATTCTTTTTCATTTTTCAGGAAATGAGAAAATATATTTCGAACGCGCTCGTCTCGAGTGTTTACTGTTCCAGTTTCTTGCTCTTCTCTTTCGTTCCTTTTTTTCTCGAAATTCTCTTTCCCCTCGTGCACAGTTTACTTTTTGCGCTCGTTTTGTTTTTTAGAGAATTATTTTTTGTCTCTCAACGTTGGTTTATTTGCTTTTTTAAGCCTCCGTTTTTTTTTTCAGTCAGAGTTTATATCGATCCCTGTCCCTCTTTTTTACTCTCAAGTTTTTTTCCCCTCTTCTCTTTTTACGCGAACTCTCCTTGCACCCACGACCTTTTTCTTCTTGCAGCAGCCCTCCTTTCTCCACGATTTTTCTCGCAAACCCTCGAGTTATTCGTAATATACGATAACACTTGACGTTTCTTCGGTATGTAATATATACTATACTTATATGTATATTCAGTTTCGGTCCAAACCTATTCAATTACGACCCATTATAAGCGAATCGTAATCACATAATGAGAAATTTAGTGCTTAACTCCCATTTAATTTGATTAAAATTCGTACACATTATTCTGAATCTTGAAATTGGATAAAAGTATTCCACAAAACAACGTTTCAATATGCGACGAATTAAAAAAAAGGAAAAATAATTTTCTACCAATCTAAAATACGATTTTGGGCAAGAGATTTGCATCGATGGGAAAAACGAGGTTATGAAAAATGTACGAAGTATAAATTTTGTGGTCAGAAGCGCGAGATAGATCGAAAGTAAATCACTGCTCTCTCTCTCTCTAGGATAATTTTTTTTCATATTTTCTCGAGGAAATTCAATGAAATATAGGAGCCAGGAGAGTAAACGAGTGAAACAGAAAGAGAGAGAGAGAGAGAAAATGTGTAACGAATAAACAAAGAGGTTGAGCGATAAATTTTTCGCGAAACACGATCAGAACTTCATGCGCAGGTACACGTTACATTTTGCGCGAGAAAAATTTTCTCGGGTGGTTTCTGCTATTTTCCGGGTCTCTCCGTGCCCCATCTCCCTCGGCTCTGCCTCTCGGCTGAGTGCAATGGGAGGAAAGAGAGCTCCGGGCAATCCTCCCGCGGGAAAAGAGGATATGAAGTCGATGTGAAAGATGCGAGAATCGCCAGCAGCGATGAGATAGAAAAATGAGGAAAAAGGAAAGAAAATAGAGACGCGAGAGAGAGAAAGAGAGAGAGAGAGGGGGGGGGGAATAAGGGAGAAAAAAGAGATTCTGCTGAAAGAGCGAGTTCCTGCTTTTACGGAGTAAATGGAAAAAGAAAGCGAGAATAAGCCCGAGAAGGGAAATCGATCGATCCCTATTTTATCCTCAAACCCATCTAGATCCGAGAAATCTTCTTTTTTCCTCCATTAAGATACGGATTTTTGCCCCTTTTATACTCTTTCGTGGCAAAAGGTAGATCGAGGTAAAAAAGAAATGTTACAAAAAGTGAAGTAAAATCGTCTGAAAAAATCAACCGCGATGAAATCCGCTGAAAGAAATTTCCAATATGAAAGTGAAGATGTATTTTGTCCTACGCTCTTGTATCGTTAAAAATTTTAATGAAGATTTTAGCGGTGAGAGTTTTTCAATAATTTTATCACAGTTCCATCTGTCAAAGGGTACAAAGATCTTTTTTACGAGTTAATTTTTTTCCGATCGCTAATGAATCTCCCAGAAAATGTGAATCCCTGGCAAAAAATCAAAGAGGATAATGACGGAGAGGAAAACGAGAAGGAAGAACTGAGACGAGTAAAAATAGGGAAAAACGTATCCTTTGACGAGATAAACCCGGCAAGGTATACCCGATGATAATAGAAAAGAGAACGAGACTGTGCTTTATCGTCCAGATGGAGAAATTCACGTACAATCAGATTCTTCTGCCTCTCAGTCGAAACTTTTCAAACAAAGGAAAAAAAACAAGAAATAAACTCTACCAACTTCTTTGTGCTCGAGTTTCGTCTGGACAAAAAAAAGAAATAATGAAAATTGTCAACGGTATCTTGCTTTCCTCGATAGTAGAAAAAACATACATCATTTTACATGATTGAAAATATAATTGTGCATTTAAATAATATTAAACTTTTAATGTAAGATGAATTATTTGTTGTTTTCAATTTGTCTAAAAAATAAATGTTTCTTGGTGTCTCTCACGAAGTACTGATTTTTACAGTAGGAATTAGTTTATATAGACATATAAAAGAAATTGCAAATGATTACAATTTTTTTTACATTTACGAATACTTAAATTTTTTTTAAAGTGGAATGTCAAAGGATATAGCTCGTAAAATATGGGAAAAAAATTTCAAAGAATAAATATAAAAAATTTCACAAACTGTTAAATTCGTGTTTTCTGAGAAAATGTTTGGGGCGCAGGGTACACACCACCCTTGAGTGCTTTCTCAGTGTTAAAAAGAAAGTTAAAAATGCGTATAAATGAATGAATTAATGATGTATATATGATGTGACATAAAATATAAAGTAAAAAGTTCTTATGGAAAAAGGAGAAGGTGAGAAATCGATGAAAGAGAAGGATATGATGGTCGATATGGGATAAAATATATATTTGGGGAGGTTTGTGATAAAGCGTTGCGTGACCATTTACGCCTCAATTCGGTAAGGACCTCGAGAACAATGAGTTATCTGGCTTCATGGCTCTTTGCATGAAAATTCGCATGTATATTTATAGGTGAGCACACGTGTGTGCGCGGAGATCGAGCACGTATAAATATGTATATAAGGGATAAGTGTAGCTTGATGGATGCTCAGCTGCTTGACTACGGGAAATGGATGGGGAGAGAACTCGAGGGCAAACTGCTTAGGAATATGGATTAGAAGATTGAAATGCATAAATGTACGAGAAACCGACAAGCCGAGCGCGCACCATATAAGACACCTGATTTACTCCCCAAATTTCTCAACCATGAGAATTGTCTTCCCTCATTATTCAATACGCGAAGACTGAAAAATATCCAGACGTTCGTCAACAGAGATTAGAGTAATTCATGTAATAAATAACATATTATATTTGTAGAAGCAACTTTGGAAACTCGCGTTTAATTTTATATGAAAATCTTCAATAATAACTGGCTTGAATTAATAAAATGGTCCGAGTGATAATAATTAGAATTAATAATGACATTACGATAGTCGAGGACTCGGTAATCAAGAAATTTAATTTGGAGCTTAATTGAAAAGTCTTACATTCGAATTTCCATTTGTTTCTTATAGCAAAACGCGCGTTCAAGTTTAACTCGACGCGGAAAATGAATGAGTAATTTGGATCAGGTTGGAATATGAAGGTTCGTGCGTAATGTAATATGAATTTGGTTATAATTAGAGAAGGGAGTTGGAGCGTTGGAAGTTTGGCCTCGTCTTAAATTGCGAGGAGCAATGAATCCGGTGCTCGATGCATCGCTCATACCAATCAAATACAGAGATGAGAGAAGAGAAAATCGCGTATGTAGAACGGAGAATGAGTTTCCGTCGTATGCGCGCCCGAGGTTGGGAAACCCTTGGCACCAATCATCGATCGCTTATTATTGTCTCGTTCTCCTGACCGAATCTTCATTCTCTTATTTTTAACTCCTCGATTAATCGGAGAACAAAATTTTCTCGCCTCAATCCTCCCCAGCGAATTAACAAATTTATCAAAACATGACAAATTCTATTTTTTTTTCATTTCACAATTTTTACTAAGCATGCATAAATTTCTAAAAAAAAAATTAGCGAACGAGAGCTTGCTTTTACGAATTTATAAATTATGTGTGAAAGTAATCTTTAAAAAATTTCTTTTTTTTTTAAATTTGTGAGTTTACACTCAAATCGTGAATGAATGAATTTAGGTAATTAAAATGAAAATTTTCACGAGTGAATAGTTTTTGGGGTCTTATTATCGGGAAGAATATTTTCGCGCAGCTGGGGACGATGTCGTTGCTCTTGACGTTCGACCGAGCAGCTCTTTTATCCGGATCGTGCTCGCATTCCGACACAATTAAAACGAGATTAGAGATCGGATTAGCCGGCCCGCACCCATCCTAGCACTTTATTCTACTTCGGATAATAACTTTTATAAGACGGAACAAAGAAGAAAGATACAATGGCGAGCATATCGTCAAAAGTAAATAAAATAATGAATAAATTATTGTCAAAAATGTATGCTAGATGGACGATTCGTGATTTATCGAATTTGTTTGTTCGAAGCAATGTTTTTTAAAGGCAATACGCGGAGTGACGTCGAAGAATATATGGTAGATTATATATATGAGCGAATAAATTGGATGGATAGAAATTTTTTTTCGATATCAGCAAATAACAACGAAACATATTGATCGAATTCTCGATTGACCTACCGTTCGGTACCGTCGGTGGTTTTTTCGTCTGTACCCTCGCCGTTGCGTTGTTCACCTGTCGATACAATAAAACTTTGATTAACCGCAGGAACAAATATCACATTGAAACACAAATTCTTACATAATAAAGTTTTTTAAATCATATTTCTCGTCGCAATTAATCCGTAATTACGAAATACTTTATTCGCATCTGTCTGCTTTTATTCCTCTATTGGTGAATTTTTCTGCGCGGCTCTTTATATTTTTTAAAATAAATTTTGCATTGTAACTTTATGCAGAATTTTTTCATGTCATTCAAAATCACACAAAATTGCATACGAATCAAAAGCAAATTGTTAAACTTTATTGAAAAATTTTATCGGTCGATACTTGATTTTGCACATTTTATTAAATTTTCGACGATAAAACAGAAGTAACACGTGTCAAACGATATAATTGATGTTTATTTTTGAAGCAGCCAGGTACGAATTTTCATTGTTTCCTCTTTTTTCCACGTTTATACATACATATTTATACATAATTCCTGTTAAATTATAAATATATATATATAAACTGATTATTTATACAAGTTTACTCTATAATTATAAATTAATGGATTTTCAACAAAATCGTGACTCGGTTGAAAGATGTCGACGCGTTTACGTACTATAAATCAAAACGAATAAAACACGTAAAAATTCATATTTCATGTTGTAGAGTGTTGGCTAATTGTTGGACGTCCATCGATTTTGTTCATCCTCCATTTCGAAATAAATCAAATTTTGGATTCATTCATTTTTCAATTCGATTTCTTTCGATATATTTATCATTTTAACTACAGAATTATATATTACTTGGAACACACAGCTCATTATTCGTTTTATCTCAAATTCTTGTAATTAAATTTTCTTTTCGGTTTAATTGAATTTTGATATTTGCCGTATAAAAAAAAATTGTTCTCGGTTTACTTTAATTCATGAATATTTTTTCAAACACGAGGCTGTGTGTTCCCTTTGATCCTGAAAAACGAGCAAGCAGAGCGTAACGAGAAAAATGAACAATAAAGCTTCTTCTTTGAACGCCCACAGCTGAAAAGATCTTCATGGTAAAATAATTTCCATAATTTAATATTCAATGTAATTTTAAAAAACATACGCTACGTCTGAAATTGTCTGTTCTCGTTACACTTCGCTCGTCAAAAAAACGATTTATTAATTAAAATATTGAGCCTAGAATGTCCTGAAAATAAAAAAAATAAAAATAAAAAACTGATAAATTTGATCCGTGTGTACAGTACTGCGAGCGCCCGAGTTTAATTATCGAACTTTAGGTGATGAATTTCTTTATGATACTCGACTACCGACGGCCAGCCTCGATCGCAGCGCGATAATAAAAACTCGTCCCCGGAGACAAAACCAAAGCTCGAGGAAAAAAAATGGAAAATCGACAGTTCGGGCCATTCTCATTTCGAATGTAAACGAGGGTCGATTCTGATACGCGACTGAAGGTTAGATTTTGCAAATATCTAGGAGCGCGCACACGTGGAAAGGCGTGACTTATTCGAGCACAGAAATGACGGTAAACCAAGAAGGTGGCTTTCGCATTTCGCGTCGTAGTTTCCGGCTTCCCTTTTCCATTTCCATAAATTTGACTTGCTAAGCGCAAAAGTCCGACAACTCAACTCATCCTGGCCTACATATGTCCCTGTACGTACACGAGCCCGGCGCGCACATAAAAAGGGATTCGCGAGTCTATGCGCGGAGCTTCCTCGTACAATTGTCGGAAAATAGATGTCGCGGAGCTCTCACCTCCCAGCTCTCATCAAGTATAAAATATATCTAAACGCCATTTTCGCGAAAATTCAACTTTCTCCAGCAATTGGATGAAAAAAAAGAGTGTGTACGAAAAAAAATGAATTTTTTATACGCGAAACAAATTTTCTCACTCGTGAAAACTTAACCGAGAAACCAATGATTTTTATAAACATTTCGATGTAAAATTTGTCATTCATTTTTAAAAAATGTCAGATATCTTATATCGATTTATGTAAAAATGACAGATGAATTTTTGATTCGCGACATATAGAGGAGGAAAAACGAAGCTTTTCGATCTGTATTCATCGTTTCGTCGCGAGAAGGGAGGAGAAAAAAAAATTAGGGAAAGAAATTTGACGTGTATGATGAGATATGCTTCGTATACGGACTGAATTTGAATGAATTATCCGAGAATTTGGAGAACGCGATGGAGTAAAAGAGGAAAAAGAGAGTTTATATGTTCGTCTTGTTTCGTTCGTCGGATAGAACTCCCCGAGAGCTTTTCCTCCATTAGCGGGGCATGCATGAATAACGTTGTAGCATCGATCACAAAACTTTCATTTTTCTCGGCATTCAGCCGGGATTATACAATCGCGTACTCGAAGAAATTTAAACGCGCCCGGAGGAAAATAACGTCCTAATAAATTCATCTTCTCTCTCTCGTTTCTTCCCATTTCCTCCATTTTTCCCCTCAAATGATTAATGGCTTCCACATTTTTCGAGACTCCATTTTCAATCGGCTCTTGCCATATTTTGACCTTAATTGGACGCCGCGACCTGTCGTTTTCTCAAGAACAATCGCGGAGCTTTTTTCCTCTTTCCATTATACTTTAAGGAGAAACTCAGTTTATTGTTTTTCATTCGAAATACCGCGGAAAAAACAAACAATACAGCGAAAAATCGCATTCATTATTTTTCCTTCAGTGCAAAGAAAAATAATGAATTGAGGAATATGGAGGAAAAACAGATTCAAATTTTATTTTTTGAATTTCAATTTCCAAGAGCGACGAATGAATATCGTAGCGGCCATACTGAAAAAATGTATCGATCTCCAGAGTTGAAATAAAGCGCGCTTTTATCGAATGCACTCACGAATTATTTGAAACGAAACAGCGAGGACTTTGGTGACGCGCGGGTGCGCTCTTGCATTTGATGAAACAGAAAAAAAAACGAGAATTTTGACAATCGCGGATTGTCCGCGTTTATTTTTCCTCGATGTTTTCGCGAAAATGGGGCCACACTATCGAACGGGCACAAAGGACGTTCATTAGGATAATAGAGAGCGAAAAATATCGACGAGCGTTTGGCTTAATTGGGTGGCGAGCCGCGAGATGGCGCGCATACAGCCGCGAGATGGCGAGTCGTTCGGAGCGTTTCCAGGCGCGGATTCATTCACTTCCCGTCGCTACCCCCGTTTCCCATTTTCATCCCTACGAATATTACGCGTTTGAATGGATCGACAGGGTCGAGGGAAACGAGCGCGTTCCCTCGAAAAGCTTCGAAACGCGTGAAAATAAAAGGATTCACCGGCATTCACCGAGCCCGGAATTTTCAGTTGGCAACTCTCCCGATACGCCCGGTGTCATCTCGCAATCGCGTATCTCGAATGTTGTAAATCACGAATTTCATAAATCACAAATGTTCCGATTTCTTTTTTTTTTTTCAATTTTTTTTCTTCCCGACCCAGATTTTCAAACCCGATAACCTTCGATTTTTTTTTAATGCAAAATGTATCGCACACCGACAAAAATATTCAGAAAGAATAATAAAAGTAATTTTAATAAATATAACGTGTATATTCTGCGCATGTTTTTAATCTACTCACTTGGTCTCCGAAGAACTGACCGAAATATCATGATAAAAGATAAACAACGAAAATCCATTATTTTTTACATTTTGCTATAAATTTGAAGGACCGATAGGAACGAGAACGCGATTTCCCTTCGGAACGACAGAAATAATAGTTATCTCTTACGAGGAAAAAGTTCCTGACCTATCGGGAATCTGGTGTAATTCGTTTTTTTCTTTCGCGTTCATCGCCATGAAATTTTCAAATTTATCGAGGATCTGAGAAAAAAGCGCTTCAGCTTGGGAGCGTTCCTGAAATAATTCTCATAATCAAGTGAAAATTTAGTAATGACAGAGAAGAGTGCCGGGCGAGCGGGCAGGTTTTTTTCTGCTCCGGAGGGAGGGATTACTCGGAACGAAATAACGGGTTACGAGTATGAAGCTTCTTATCGCGAGACTCTCTTAATCCTCTTTTCTCACGCTTATAGGCGCATCGAATCTGCATAAAGTCGAGTATCAGAAGAAAAAAAAACCGTTTCCTCTCCTTTCTATTCACAAGTTATAATTAAAATAACAAAAACGCTCGGGTGCTCGCAAAATGTAAGAAGGTTCTTCAGCGACTGCGAAATTTGTAAGATAAACGAACCAGAAAACGTGAATTGAAGACAGAAATATATAGAATATAATTTTTCGACATCTCAAACAAAATTAGTTTCATTTTTGTGCACAAACAAACGCGATTGTAAATATTTCGCACTGAAGAATCTCGTTCTCGGATCTCGAGCTGTACACAGAGAGTATTTACGATTACAAACTTTCATAATGCTTTTGAGCATATTACACGAGAAATACTCGATTCAGCGGCTCGAGTCAACTCTCACTGCCGGTTTTTCCCTCTTCACCTACACATTTATTCATTATCGCATTGCAAGGATCGCTTGTATATAGTCACGTGCGGCACGTGATCGTCATTTGCGCGCGCCTTTTTTTTCTGTGTTACAAGATCAACGCCAAAGCTTTCGACTTTTGCACTACACATTATTACGTACACAATGGAGGTAAAAAAAAACATGATTGTTGTTATTATTGGTAGAGGTTATCCTGTGATGGAGAAAAACGAAGAAAAAAAGTCGAATGAAATGCACGAAATGAAAAGCTGGTGTGTGTGTGATTCGGCAAGGGGAGAGAGGTTTTGGGTATGAGGGAGAACGAATCTCGTAAGCGCAACGTGCCAGAAATTTTGCTACGTGTGTTTCGCGAAAATTGAAATTAGAAAATAAATTAAATTCGATAAAAGGAATTTTATATTATACAAAATGTTTCGTATGTCTGCCAAGGTGAAATTTAATGATGCACATTTTCAAAGCGTGGAGAGATATTTTTCGTTTCTTACAGAGTGATTACTTCGATCAAGGCAGCCGCTATAGGAATGAATTATAGAAGAAGAATTAGAAAGGAAAAAAAATGTGCTATTTTTTTATTGAGATAGTCGTCTCGATTATAATTTAATTAAAGAATTAGTCGATATCTAATTTTTTTTACACTGTTAAAATCTTGATGAAATTACTTTCAAGTAAATATTAAATATTTGATTCGCTATTTGCTTGACCAAAAATCAATATTATACAACAAAAAGTATATGATAATTACATTATTATTTGAGAATTTTGTAAAAGTCAATTTTAGATTGATTTGCGGTTGTACAATATTAAAACAATATTCCATTGCAAATGTCACAAATTCGGAGTGATGAATTTTGGACAGGATACTGACGTTTCAAGCGTATACAGACATTTTTTTGCAATTTTTACGAAATACTATATACTTATTGACGAGACAGCTATCTCAAAGTGGACCTGACAGCGATCGAATGAGTGAGGGATGGAGGGATGTTGAATGGACAGAATGAAATGATTGGCTGAGATCAAAACGTGATATAGCAGAGATCTCGTGTGAGAGAGCGGGCAAGTGCGAGTTTGTTCTACATTTTTTTGGCTTTTTCGCTCTTATTTTCGTATCAATTGCTTGTTTTTCATTCCCAGTCGATCTCGTTTTTTTTTTCGTGCGCTATCATTTTTTTTCCGTTTTGTTTTTGTTTTTCGCTTTTAACTTTTGTACGATTTTTGGTATTTTTTTGTCACATTTTTCGTCTTATCTTACCTTTTCGGACACTATGGACGTGAGGTTCAAGAGGGCCCAGCCTCAGTGTCCCAGTGTTGCCCTTTATCGCTCTGTCTCTCACAACAGAGCATTCGATCGATTTCTTTTACGTATTTTCTTTCAAAACTTCACCCTTTTCTTTCTTTCGTTCGCTCTACATCGCTTTTCTCGCTCGCTCTCTGCGCTCAAAACTTTTTCTCGTTTTTCTCACTCGCTGTGTCTCTTCTCATTCGCGATACTCGTCATTTTTCGCGCTTTTTCTTTCATTATATCAACTCCCGACCGAGTGGCGCTACAAGGGACAACAAGAGATTTTTCTGTTTAATTTTCCTCTAGACGTCCTTAATTAATTATTGATTTTTTTTTGTTTTTCATTCGTCAACGTCAACACTTCGGTTCTCTTGTCTTCGCCATTTTTTTTATCTCCTTCTTTTCTCATTATTTCTTCCATCAGTGAACTCTAAAAATTCAACTAAAATCTTTCATTTCCTCGATTTTAAATAAATAAAAAATTACTAATAAAATCAAAGTAAACAAAAAGTAAAATCGACGATCCTCGTAACTCTCTGATTCGTAAGACAATTTAAACAACGAGTTACGATCAAGAGATAAGAAACTGCGCAAATAAATAGAAAAAAAATCAAAGTCTACACATCGGAGTATAATATACATATAAATATTAATTCGAACGAAAGTACCAGGTGTGGCGGTGTTCTCGTGTGTTCCAGTGTGTGCGAGCCGTGTGCATACAATTTTGTTATTAATATCGATCAATATTAATTATTAATTATTAATCTTGGATGCTGAAAGATGCGATAAACACTTTGCATTATGCTCCGAAAAGAATTGCCGAGGATCGTCGACCATCGTTCACGAAATTTCACAATAGCATCCGCGAATAGTCACATTGTCGCGATTTGGAAAAGAAAAAACTGACAAAAGGGGAAAATGAAAAAAAATGGCGCAATTTCTGCTAAAAAAAAGGAAAGAAAAAAAAAATGAACGCACGATCATTGGTCCAATGACGATGCGTTCGACGTTAAACGAAAAAACAATTGTAAAAAAAAAGAAACATGAATTAAAAGTAAAAGTAAATCCTGAAAAGTCAAGGGATGATGAGAGTGAAACATATTACTCGATTAGAATTAACAAGATTAAAAAAAAAGAGACGATGTAAATTCGTTGTTTTGCTTGATAATATGGATATATATATAAATATATATATGTGCGTTCTATATTTATATGCGATATTAATAATAAGATCGACATAGTCCGGTCGGTAAGCATCCCGTCGGTCTTTTTTTCCTCTCTTTTGCATCAGTTTACATCGACAGTAGATAGACAGAGAGAGAGAAAAATAGAGTACATATATATATTATATATATATAAATATATATGTAACGTGTGTATGCATAAATATATATATATGTACGTATACGTACGGTATATGCATAGCTATATATTTATACATATCTGTATATGTACATTGATATAAGTATAAGAAAGTTCATGCACACCTCAATCTTTCTGCCCTCAACCACGGTGCCGTGTAGCCTCTCACGTGCCCGGTCCGCGTCAGCACTATTTGCGAATGTTACAAAACCGAATCCCTGCATGCAAGGACAGACAAAACAACATGCATTATAAACTCAACTTACAGACTGCCACGCTCGAAAGGACGGAGCCCGTCGACGCGCGAACCCTTTTTCTTTTTTTTTTTCCTTCTTCACATCCTCTTCGCCCGCCCCCGTCGACGCCATTTTGCCCCTTCGTTTTTTTTTCTCCGCCACGTGTCGTTCCTCGAGATACACGCGCGCGTCACACCGTCGAAAAACGATGCGACCCGTCGCCGGAACTGTGCGAGCAACGTTCTCCCATTGTTTTTCATAATTGAATTCTTTTTTTTCCTTCCTTCTAATGGCAGATATCATTTTCTTCTTCTTTTTCTTCACGAGTGTGATTTACGCTCGAGTAAAAATTGGAAAAAAAAATAACGTGACGGGCGCGAGCGAAGGCGAAGGCAGCAAAGAGCTCGCGGGCGCGACGGGACTCGCGCCCATTCGACAAAAAATTCATCTCGATCGGCGCGCATAACACGCGATCCAGATCGTGCCCTCTCGATCACGATTTAATCATCATCATTTTCAATAAATATACAATTATAATAATAACAATAATTCAATAATAACGATAACAACAACAACAACAACAATAATAATAATGATAATAATAATAATAATAATAATAACTAGTAATAATAAATTGTAATCGTAATATTGCAATCGAATGCTTTCAAAGACTGTATATAGGGGTCGTGATCACGAATTTCTTTTCAAATTTTCCTATGTATCGGTTTCTTGCAAGTTTGAACTGTAACGAACTGACGAACGATCGATTTTTCATGGTCAATCGAAATACAGGCTACTCTTTATCTTGATATAATATGCTCGTATCGAATACGTATCATTTACTTTTCAACATTTGAAATAATTTATGGAATTTTATTTTCTCGCTCTTCCAGTTCAATTTCATTTTTGTTCTATACACATCGTGTGATTTAATCGTGGGAGAACGGTAAGCGTGAATTTTTGTTTTTTTTTTCTTTTGAGTCGGAACAGAGGATTTTTCGATGAGGTTGGTAAATCCGGCAAATGAATTTTACAGGAGAAAAGGTAAAATGCGGAGACAAGAGGCAGAGATAAAGATTCGAGGGAGGGAGGAGGGAAACGGATTTCTCTTTGTCGGGAGCGCGAAACGCGGAAACAATTTTTCGCTGGGCGATATTGCGGGCATATATTATATTTGAGAGAACGAGGGAGAAGTTTGATCGAGGATTTGAATCGCAGTGAGCTCGTGGAGCAAAGGGTGGCAGCGGGAGAGAAAAGTCGTCGGAGCGAGTACAGGAGTATGAAAGAAAGCGGAAAGGAGAAAATAATATGGCGGCCACAGTTATCGATCTCGAGTATCCTCGATCGGAAGGAAAGAAAGGGGAGAGGGGAGTTCTTGTTATTTTTTAATGGCACCCGCGCACGATTCTTAACGACGAAAGTTCGCGGTTGAGCAAAAAGTTCGGGAAAAACTTTTTTTTTTCCAGCGATGAAAGAACACGAGACAGGATCAACTGTAATTGGCGCTCTGTCTCAGGAGAAAATTTTATCCCGAGATCGGAAATCGAGAGACCGTTGAAAAAAGAGAGCTTGACAACTAATTTGTTCTGAATAACGAAAAAAAAAGAAAAAAAAACAGACAAGAAAGTTACGAGATAAAAAAATGTGAAAAATTCTTCGGGCTATCGCGTTTCTCAATTAATTTTTTATCAAGCCAGATAATAATAATAATGTGAGTTTCCTCGACGCCGTTAGAGCGAGAGATTTTTTGTAAACGAGTCTCCGGAGTTGCACTTTGCGGCTTTTTGCCGGCGTCCCTCCTTCGGAGCTTTACTCTTTTTTTCACTTTCATAATGAGCTTGAAAAAAAAGTGAGGAGAGCAGGAGGGAGGGAGAGAGCGAGAGAAAGGGTCGACGGACGTTTCGGTGCGAGCGAGAAGGAAAAATAATAATTATTCTCGCGGGTACAGATTTTACTATGGCACTTATCGCGCGCACGCGATCTACGCGCGACAACTTTTTTTCCCTTTTTTTTTAATCGTTGCGCCCGACACGCCTGAAGATTTCCTTCCTCCCTTTCACTCTTTATCGGAAAAATCCTTGTTCCTCCGGATTAAAAAAATGGACGAAGCGTCGGGGCTCCGCGAACGAAGAGCGAGAAAAATTTCTTCCGATTATCGAAAAAAACAATGAAAAAAAAATTTATTTTAAAAAGCTTCGACTTTGAAATATCTTCGGGGAATAATTATCGTTGAATCTCCACAATTCGAGTTGACAGAATTAGAAAATAAATAAACAACGAAATGAATATACAAGAAAAAAAAAGTAAAAAGAGGCGAGCGAAGATCGTGATCGGATTAGTGACCGAAGCTGCAAACAACGTTAAGTAAAAGCATTCTAAACAAATACGTATACACGAGGTGTCATTATACAAGAGTGAATAAATTAAAAAAGTTAAAAAAAAAATCGAGAAAAAAGAACAATTTTTCGAGTGAAAAAAAAACAGATTTCAAAATTTCTTTTCGACAAGTAATAAACGAGAGAATACGTGTACATAAAAAAAAAGAACAAGTAAATAAATAAACGGAATGAGTGAACATATTCAAGACCGGGATCGTGAGTCTGTGCCCGATTTAACACAACTATCATTAAATCCGATAATTACGCGTGTTAATTAATTAAACAGTGTCAATCTAGCATTTCTTTTTTCTTCTCTCTTTTCATCGTGTTATTGTGTGTGCATGTGTGTACGTTTGTGTAAAATGTACGTGTCATTTTCTCTTTTACTTTGATCTCTCAGAAGAGAGTTTATTTTGCAAATAAAAAAACACCTTTCTTTTTGTCCCTCCACTCATATATATTTACTTGTTCGAAAATTGCAAGGCCAACGTCGTCGATAAATTTCGATTCGATTAAAAAAACGATCACTGCCAAAGCCAAAAAGGGATTAATAGATTTTTTTAATAAAAGAAAACGTAATTATTAATTCAATCTTGAAAGTGAGCGTTTATGTGAAAATTTTGCGAAAAGTGAGCGGAGACAATTGCGTAGAGAAAAAGAAACGTAAACGGAGACGTTTATCAAAAATGCATAAAATTTAAAAAAATATAATAAGGGAAAGGAATTTTTCTCTCATGCTTATAGCTGCTGTGTGTCTTTTTTTTCTCCAAGAAATGCATCGCGAGCGGTTCTCGGTGTTTCTCCTTCGCAGGGTTAGAAAAACCCGTAAAACGAGGAAACAGGTGCAGAATATATCGACGACGGGCCCTTGAAATTTTCTCTCCATTTTTCTACCAATCGCGCTCGAACGGATGACATTAATAAACGAAAAATCGGGCATCTTTTAAATAACGATTAACAAAAAGTAACAAATCAAAAGCAAGAAAAAAAAAACAACGAAATGGAAACAAATAATAATCTCCTCTCGTTCTCAGAACACGAACGAGTCTCGAAAATTGACAAAACACTTCTCTCTGGGAATTATCTAAGATTATAGAAACATATTCGTATATATTTATATAAACATAATTTGAGTCTTTATATTGTTTAAATATATACGTAATATATGTATATTATAATATATGTATATAATATGTATAACGAGAGATGCGGAAGGCAGTTTCTAGCTATATAGAAAAATGCAACAGCTCGTCTAACAACTACGAGGACTAACACCATTTGTTATTATTATTTCTTATTCTTATTATTGTTATTATTATTATTATTATTCCATGTTGCAATTAAAAAAAAAAGAAAAAGAATAGGTATAGGTATACGCAATAAACGTTTGTGACCCGTTACTCTCGCCACGTAATGCAGTGCGAAATACGTGTATGGTTTTTGTCCAATTATTTCCTCTTTTCTTTTTTTAAATATATATATATTCTCAATTACTCTTCACAATGGCTCGGACAAAGGGAAGGACAGACGAGAATTGATGGTCGTTTGAAAAGCACACGATAGAATAATTATCAAAATTTTCACCATTTCGAACATGAACTGATTTTTCAATGTTTTGCATTTTACTCTTGACGTTCTTGTTTGTTAAATCGAAATTGATTTTATTCGTCATATTGAGATTGATAGGTATTTACAAGGTTATAGACTGTATCGAATTTTACTGACGCTTTTGTGATTGAAATGGAATTTTCGTTGAAAGAAAAGAGGTCGAATTTTGGAGCGTTTATTTTTTTTTGGAGTGTCGAAAAGTGATTTTTCGCGTTGAAACGCGAATATCGGAAAATACCGAGTGGACGAGCGAAAACGATAACGAGCTTGTGCTTTTTAAACGACTCGACAGCGTGAATTCAAAATTATTTTTCAATTTCTTCTATTTTTTTTTTATTTTTTGAACAAGAGAATGCATTTTCTTCGCTGTCTGAATGAGAAATCGTTTTATTTGAGTGGGGGGTTGAAGAGGGAGGATGCCACATTCCAATTACATTGACGAAGCAGCTTTGCACGAGGTGGTAAATATCATACAGGCCTCACTTAGAAACAAAAAACACATATTTATACGTATATTTATGAGTATATAAATATATGTATAAATACGTATGATTCCGTATATAGAAGGCTAAAGCAACAGTGCTTATACAAAATTCGAATAAACTCTACCCGCCTTTGTCTAGCGTGGCGATTTTATGCACTTTATAAAATGATCATTTCATTAAAAAAATAAAATAAAATAAAACACGCTTCATCTCTTCGTGCGTTCTTTTAAAAATTTTCTTTTCTCTCTCTTTTTTTTTCACGTGAAAGTGTCTGGATTCGTGTCTCGTGTATATGTGTGTGTGAGCTCGTGTTAAACTTTTTTTTCGACGATCTGTGACGTTAATAATTTTTGGCGAATAAGCGGGTAACAATGAGTCTGAGATTTTTTTTCTTTCTTTTTTAAATCATGAACCAGATGGGATTTAGCAGAAAAGGAAAATTGTGACTTTTTTCTCTCTTTTTTTTCCTCGCATGAATTTTTTTTCTTTTTTTCCAATAAATTATGGTGTTTTGAGCATTGTTTTGATATTTGAATCCCATCTTGTTTCGTGATTGGCACGATTTTTGGGAGGGAATGAAGTGGAGAACTGATCAAGACGAAAAGACTAAAAATATTCACTCTCTCGACGAAAAGTTCATTTAATTTTTAAATATTCGTTTGAAAATTGTGAGGATGAGAATTTATTGGAATAATCCGATTTTATTTTGATGCGTTCTTTTCGTCTTGCGCAGTATTTATTTAAATATAAAATAACGCTTGGAGTGCAATTAAAAGATCGTTGAAATGCTGCAGACTTCGAAGAGCTCGAGAATTAAAACGAGAATCCATTTGCAGATCTTCATTTCGATAGGTTTTGCGAAGCTATATTGCCAGTTTGAGATAAATTTGAAAATTGTTCGAAATTTAATTGACGACAAATAAATGAATTATCTTGAAGGATAAAGACGCTGCAAACATACATTCGTTGAAAACATATCGAGTTACGTGAATTCTGCAGAATTGGAGCAATCTTTTCAGAGCGCTCCAAGCAAAAATATCTATATACGTTTGTATGAATATGCAGACATATAAAGGTATATAAATATTCGATAATCGAAGACGTCGGGAACACGAACACACATTTCCAAGGTTCGATCGTCCGGATGATTTCCGAGGATCGTTAACACCGGTGTACGAGGGTAAAATCATAAAATCCGCCTTCATCGAAAAGTTTGGTACGATTTTTCGCTGGCTTCGCTCGGGAGCAGGCCATCAGCTTCTTCGCGTGGTAAATAAAAATCGAGTTCGCGATTGGAGCGAGATAAACAAATAGCCATTTCAGGCACACACGGGGAATCGATCGTTTTCTCAGCATTTAGCGGGCGCACATACACGCACACGTAGTACCGAGGAAAATTTAAATTTCGCCCGTTCCCATCGCTTCCCTTCCACCTCGAAATTCTGCATATCAACGAGGAGGAAAGCCTCCACAAACTATCGAGGAACAATCGCGCATTAAATCGGCTTTGATGAATTTCCCCTTTCACCTTTTCGTGTCGCGAACGAGGCGAAAATGCCAGAAGCATCGTTCAATCCGGAAAACGAGTGTTCCATCGCGAGACTCTGCATAATTTCGTCGAAAAATCATCAAGAATATCACTCTGATTGTACGGGATGTGAAAATTGGCCTCGTCGCGGCCATCTTTACGCGACGACGTACGATCGGATCTCGTTTGTCCATCCGGGAATAATTTATCCGCGAAACGGAAGCTGCGGAATCGCAGTGAGAAAAGTGTCATCTCGTAAAACGCGTCGAGATTGGGTCAACGGTTCGTACTGCTTAAATCCGATACGCTGGCTCGGCAAACACAGATAGAGAAAGAGAGAAATTGAGAAACGTGTCGAGTTGGAAGGGAGTGATTGGTAGTTACAGTCAATTGCAAACGTAAGTGGAATGGGCCGAACCGCGAGAGGGAAAGAAGGGGCGAACGGTGACACGCGACGTTGACTTCCGGTGTTGGACGTCGTGGACGAAGGGACGAGAGAAACGAGTATACCGCATGTGTCAGAATGATAGAGACTCCCTTGGACAACACACCGATCAGATTAAATCTATCGCGTATACACGTCACCGAGCCTCCAAACGATCGGGCTCAAAAAAATAATAATAATAAAAATAACGTCCATACGCATTCGTCGTAGACTTGGAAATTTCAAAAATCCTTCGAAATTTTGGTCTATTTTTTTATACTGATTTTGAAAAGGAATATTGATTGAACCGTAGAAGACAAAATGATTTGGATTTTAAAAAATTTGTATTCATTTGAATTTAAGGCTAAATTTACGGAAAATAGTTGTGACATGTTCGAAAATAATTCACTCGATAATTTCAGAGTTATTAGACGTTCGATTATCAAAAATAGTTATACAGATTTGAAAAGGTTTTAGAAAATTTTTTTAATTTTTTATTCTTTACATGATACCAGATGTAAAAAATTTGTTTTGAAAATGTACGTCAACTCTTTTAATTGATATTACAGTTAAAAAGAACAAATTTTAATTGTGGCAATAATATAGAGACCAAATTTGACCAAATTATCATTAAAATTTCACTTTAGTCAGGGATTTTTATCGACGATTTGATAATAAATTTTGAAAAAAATTGCCATAAATAAAAAAAACGATTGTATTCATATTTATCGAATAAAAAAATGAAACTAAATTGTAACAATTTAAAAAAAAGCAAGTATAGGATTTTTTTTTTAATTTTCACAAATTAAATTTCTATTTCATTATCAAATTATCATTAAAAAATTCACTTTCGTCAGGGACTTTTATCGACGATTTGATAATAAATTTTGAAAAGAAATTCCCATAAATAAAAAAATAACGATTGTATTCATATTTATCGAATTAAAGAAATTAAACTAAATTGCAACAATAAAAGTAAATATAGAATGTACTTAAATCTTCTCAAATTAAATTTCTACTTCCTTTACTAGAAATACAAATTCTTACCAATTGTATACAAATTTTGATTATTTTCATTAAAAAAAAGATTTAAAAAAATTAAAAAGTCTGTGCGTATATTTATTTAATTTAAAAAAAACAGAGCTGACTCTCGACAACTACAGACAACTAATAAAAATATACAAAATATAAAGGAACTATCAAAAATTTATTATCACGAAAAAAAATGGTTGAAAAATGAAAAAAAAAAATGATTGTTTAAAATCGGTAAGGTGGAGCTAGAGTTAGGCGTTTATGCGGCAAAAGGGGAAGGGGGATAAGAGCGGTAAGGCAAAGTGCTGAATATGCAAGCTCAATCCCGGATGCCACAAGTCCGTACAATGTATTACTGCAGGAATCTTATCCTTCCTCAACCTCTCGTTAACAAGCTTTTCCCCCCGGCGGTCTGGCTCGTTTCCCCCGAGGCTCGCGCCCCCCCCTGCTCTCCTGTCAATTTCTTTCTCCCTGCAGTAACAAAATGACACAGAGTCAGGAAATTCTGTATACAGGAACACGACAAGCCTCCCTTATCATACATATTCCACACGGTGAAATTTTGCATTTCAAAAAACCCTTCCCGATAACGCTCCGTACAATTTTCCTTCTCGTTTTTTTCCCTTCTTCGACCCCCATACGCAGAAGCGAGGATTGAAGGGGATTAAAAATGAAGAGAGAAGATTTTGAAAAAAACGTCAATCAATCGACAGGAATATTCCTTATTTTATCGAACAAATCGAATTTTTCAGATTTTTTTTTTCATCGATCAAAAAATAAAATTGATTGAATTTATTTCAGACGTTCGAACTTTCGATAAATAATTTGAGGATTGTAAAAATCGAGTTTGAACCTCGGGAAATTGGAGAAGTGGGTACTCGATCGGACGATTATACTGTGCCATAAAATTAGAGAGGAATTACTTCGTTCATCCTGTTAGAGATTTTCGAGGACACGGGCTGGAATCTCTTCTCGGTAACAAAAGGAAACAATTTTGTTGGATTTTTCGAGGGCGAGAACGTGACGGGGAGTTCGGCTACGAGGGGAGTCAAAAGTGTGTTGCAACTTAGGGGAAATTTCAGGCTCGCTTAATTGCCAAGTTTTCGTACTTTGACGAAATTCGGTTCCAAGTATCTTCGAGGGGATTCGAGAGAACGGAAAAGACCGCGAGAGTAACAGAGGAAATGCACGAGGCGATGGAATAGTTTCGGAACCCCGTGAAAGCGAAGTGAACGTTCGAAGGACCAAATTTCATCAATTCGATGAAGGCAAAAATTATAAAAATATATCTTCGTTTCGTTTTCAAATTATTCAGAAATTTTTCAACTCGCGTGTGTTCGTGTGACCGACGTTAGCTGAAAGAAAAATGATGTGTGAAATGCGAAGAAAAAAAAGTCAGGACCATTTTTTTGAACTACTTTTATAAGTAATAATAAAAATATGATTATTTCAATTCCATAAAAAGGCAAATTGATTTATTTAGAAAATTAATGAAAGATCTACGCTTTGCAATCGATTATAACCATTACCAACTTTTTCGTTCTAGATATTTTTTAGTATCGATAGAAATGGTCGAGGACTTTTTTTTCGTCAAGACGTTACACAACTCGTTTATCGAATTTTTCCCATCTACTTTCATCCTGTGTATCCCTTCCAGGATGTCGTCTTTTCTTTTTAAGGCGACGGAGGCGAAATATTGGCAAAAGTAAAGAAAAATAAGGGCGAGAGGAAGAAGTATAGGGAAAAAAATCAAGGAGAGTAAAGAAGAGAGAAAAGTTTTCCAATAAAGTCTCTCGTCACGCGAAGATATGACGAGGATACGCGTCAAGTATCGTGGCAAAAAGACCTTCAGCTTATCAACTTTTTGCCCCTTTTTCTCTTTGGTTATTATAAAAAAAAAGAATAAATAAATATAGGATTCTGAAGAGATAAAAAATAAAGAAAAATTTTTAAGTACTGAGAGGAATTTTCATCAAGAAGAAAAGTGATCGATAAAATTTAATTAAAAATGAATAAGAATGGATTATTTCCTTATGCGAAATTCACGACATCGTGGAAGATTATTGCATTGTTCGGGCTGCTAGTCTTCTTCTTATGTACGAGAAACGAGTTGGTCCATCCAATTGATTTTTTATAATGATTTTTTTGTGGATAGATAACCACATTCGGCCGAGAGTGAGCTTACCTTGCTTCCTCTCTCGTTAAATATGATTTCTACGTCAAGGATTGGTCCAAATTGCTGCAATCAAAAAAATTCGGGCCAACGTTATTATTTATCATCATTTACATTTTATCACCAGATTTTTAAACGAATCACAAAGACATCTTATAATTTAACCACTATTTGCTTGAAATGAATTTCGTGATAGTCACTTTTTAAAGGTATTTATGACCAAAACAATAGAAAAATAATTACAATTAGAGCAATAAATAGTAAATAAATTAAAATTCTTCAAAGTCTTTTTCAAATATATCATTACGATCGAGACAATAAAAAAATGTTTACAACGAGAGCGAATAATAATTAAATTGAAGATCTCCAATTTCAAAAATCCAAAATATCAAAATTTTCGAAATAAAAAACAACTCCTTAAAATTTATGACACCGAGAGGAAAAAAATTGTAGATTTCGTTATATAAAAGTGATAACTATACTCATTATAACGAAACTAAGTATATTTTGTTTAGATCAGGTGCCCTAATTATATCACTTTTTATTATGTAAAAGTAAATGCAGTTCTATAAAACATTTCGTACAGTTGTCAGTTTATAATTAAATCCACAATCGCGATTTCTCTCAGTGGATGGAAGGAGGTTTTTGAAGGAACGAGAGGGAAAAAAAGAAACTTACTCCGAACATAGCTCTGAGATCGGGATCTCGAAATCTGAATGGTATATTGCTGACGTGAAGTCGTTTCGGTTGACCTTTGAGATCGGTGCCCTGAGTGGCGGTGGCGGGTGTCGTAGCGCCCGAGGTAACCGGTACGAGGGCCGTGCTCTCGCCGACGCCATCCGGGCTCGTCTCGTTACCGACCGGGGTTGGAGCGGCCTGCTGTCCGCCGCCTCCTGCTGCCGCCGCCGCAGCCGCGGCTGCGACTGCTGCCTGAAACACTTCCGACTGTATGGTCGAAAAAAACAAGCAAATTAAACAAATTAATGCGTCTCCGTAAGAAAATTATTCAAATAATCACACAAGATATGAAAAAAAATCGTGATTCATTAAATAAATACCATTATTAAGGGGTTTCGATACACATAACGAAATAATAAAAATTCGTTCAAATTTGGAGAGGATATTCTT